>CM076580.1:1327512990-1327772990 GCA_034641835.2 Pinus albicaulis
GGTTGTGAAGTTCTCTTTAGATCACAAGATTGTGAAGTCAGATCAAGCACAACAGGAAAGACTTTGCTCAAAGGTGTTCAAAAAGAGAGTAATGTTTACATAGTAAAAGAGGAGGATGATGTTGTGTAACCAGCTCTAAAGAGAGAAGAAAAGAGATATTCACGCCTTAGAAATGAGCCACTTCGAGGGGGCAACCTCCAATACATTACATGAATGAACAATTCTTGGATGATACAAATGAACAAAACCTCCTTTTATATATAGGAGTCCATGGGGCCATAATATAATCCTAGTGGGGCCACAATGTAATCCTAGCCGACCTAACAATAATAATGTAAGGGCACAATAATAATAATATGGGGGTTACAGGGGTACAATAATAAAAATAAGGGGGGCTACACTAACATAATAAGGGGCCACACTATTAATATAGGGGCTTAACATGCCCCTCTCCTTCAAACAAGTGTTGTCCTCAACGCTTGATTATTTCTTGATGCTTCTGTATAAAATTCTCATCCTCCCATGTGAAATATTCTATAGGAAAGTTCTTCCACTTGCTGAGATACTCTAAAATTGATCGTACTTCTTGAGTTCTTGTTTCTATCACTGCTTCATAGCTTCTTTCGATGTCATGTTGATCTTCCTGTTGTTTCATTAGATTCTGCACCAAAGTTGGGTTATCCTTTGAGAGTTGGAGAACTTGTTGTCGATGCTCGATGTGATCTTCCACTAATTTATCATCCATATTTGCTATTATTTGATCCTTCAAACCATCCAACTTAGCCTCCATTTCTTCTTTTAAACCATCTATTTCATTTTCAATTGTTCTTCGTAAGATCGAAACTTGTTGCACTTGGTACCGTAATTTTGATATCTCATACTGCAACTCTTCCTCTTCATGCGTCATAGTATAGATTTTTGAGGGATTAATGGGTATGGAATTATTTTTTGGAGGCATTATAGAACCCATTACTGACAAAAATTCTTCAATATGCCCTTGGAATCAATTCAACTTGATTCTTCAAACAAGACTTATGCAATTCGGAAAAAAACAATACACACCTTTTTCTAGCTTTTAGGAGCTCGCTATTGAAATTGAATTATCTCTGTAATTGAAAATATTCAATATCTTAAATTAAGCCCTGTAGTATCCCTCTGAAGCTTCTTTCAAATGCCACAGGTCTGACCTGATTTGGATTCTCCAAGACAAAGTTGTGTCCAATCTCCCACAATGACCTAATTCTGGACTGGTTCAGTAGAGCGAACTTGTACGACTTGCCACGTGTCACTGTTTTGTCCTTTATCTCTGAAATTGATAGCCAAGAAACTACAGGCTGTGTAATTGCGACCAATTTTGACGGCACTCCAATCCAATCTCCAGAGAGAGAGTTATTGAACTTTTCCCACGATCACCTCTTTGAGATGAAATTCAGGAGCTTGAAAAAGCACTACCTTCCACAGATCATATCTCCAAAAATATTGCGAAGAAAGCTCTGAAATTTTTCTATGAATTTTCTCAGGATTTCAGCTTCGCACCATATGAATTTCAGATTCTGAACCTTCGTAGAAAAAAATTTATAGCGCAAATGCCACGATGACCTGTTTAGGAGCCTGAAAAAATACCTGACTTCCACAGATCATATCTCCGAAATTGTTGCGAACCAAACTCTGAAATTTTTATACAAGCTTCCTCAGGATTTTTTCTTCGCACCCTAAAAATTTCAGCTTCTAAAACTTCGTAGAAAAAACGTTATAACGAAAATGCCACGATGACCTGTTTGGAGCAGCGAAACCCTAGAATCCAAAGCTCTGATACCAAATGTTGTGTAACCAGCTCTAAAGAGAGAAGAAAAGAGATATTCACGCCTTAGAAATGAGCCACTTCGAGGGGGAAACCTCCAATACATTACATGAATGAACAATTCTTGGATGATATAAATGAACAAAACCTCCTTCTATATATAGGAGTCCATGGGGCCACAATATAATCCTAGTGGGGCCACAATGTAATCCTAGCCGACCTAACAATAATAATGTGAGGGCACAATAATAACAATATGGGGGTTACAGGGGTACAATAATAACAATAAGGGGGGCTACACTAACATAATAAGGGGCTACACTATTAATATAGGGACTTAACAGATGAAGCCTGCCATCTTAGCAAACTTGAGGAGTCATGGTTATGGCATAGGAGATTGGGACATCTCAGCTTCGACCATATCATCAGATTGAGCAAGAAGAAAGTTGTCAGAGATATGCCAGAAATAAAAAGGCCTTCAAATACCATATGCAAATCTTGTCAATTGGGGAAACAGACTCGCACATTCTTTAGATCTAAAGATGAGCTATCAACAAGAAGACCACTCCAGCTTGTGCACATGGACCTGTGTGGACCTGCTAGAACTAAGACACCAAGTGGAGAATCCTAATTCATGCTGATAATAGATGATTTCTCCAGAATGGCATGGGTTTCTTTTCTCAAGAACAAATCAGAAGCACTGGAAAAGTTTAAGACATTCAAAGCATTAGCAGAAAATAAAACTAGATGCAAGCTAAAATGTATCAGATCAGATAGAGGAGGAGAATTCACAGATTATGACTTTGCAGACCTATGTAATGAACATGGAATAAAGCAACAATTTACCATTGTAGGGACACCTCAGCAGAATGGAGTAGCAGAGAGAAAAAACAGGTCTGTACAACAAATGGCCAGAGCTATGATGCAAGAGAGTAACATTACTCAAATCTTTTGGGCAGAAGCTGTACACACAGCAGTACATATTCTAAACAAAGCTCATTTAAGACCTAATAGTGATAAGACACCTTATGAGCTATGGCATGGTAAACCTGCATCAATCAAGCAATTTAGAGTCTTTGGCAGCAAGTGCTACATAAACAATAATGATGAAAAACTGGGGAAGTTTGATGCAAGAGCAGATGAAGGAATACTCTTAGGATATGCATCCGAGAGTAAAGGATACAGATGCTACAACAAGACTCTTCGAAAAATAGTAGAAAGTATTGATGTAAGATTTGATGAAGAACTTCCAAACAAGACAAGAGATATAGATTACAGCAGCCATCCTGAAAATCATGAAGAAGAGGACCAAGATGATGAAGAAACAAGTAAAACATCAGAAAATGTTGAATTGAACTCAAAAACCCCCTCAAGATACACTCAAAAGAACCATCCAGAAGATCAAATCATAGGAGACAAGAGTGCAGTAGTGCAAACAAGAAGGCAGCTAACTGAACAGACAAAAGAAGTATACATAGCAATGTTATCACAAATAGAGTCAAAGAAGTTTGAAGAAGCCAGCAAGGACAAGTATTGGGTAAAAGAAATGAATGAAGAATTAGACCAAATTGAGAAGAACAATACCTGGGAACTAGTTCCTAGACCAATTGAGAAGAATATCATTGGTTCAAAATGGGTATTCAAAAACAAAATGAATGATCAAGGACAAGTAATCAGGAATAAAGCCAGGCTGGTCTACAAAGGATACTCACAAATTGAAGGACTTGATTATGAAGAAACATTTTCCCCTGTAGCTAGAATGGAAGCTATCAGAATGTTCCTGGAATTTGCATGCTACCAAGACTTCAAGGTATATCAAATGGATGTAAAGTCTGCTTTTCTTAGTGGAGATCTAGAAGAAGAAGTGTACATGGAACAACCAAAAGGCTTCTCATTGACAGACAAAGAAGACTATGTATGCAGACTGAAGAAGGCCCTATATGGACTGAAACAAACTCCTCGTGCTTGGTACTCAAGACTGGATAAATATTTGCAAAAATAGGGTTTTAAGAGAGGTGGAGTAGACAAAAATCTATACATAAAAGCCCATGAAAATGAACTCCTGATTGTTGTAGTGTATGTTGATGACATTATGTTTGGAAGCAACAAAGATGAACTAGCAAAAGGGTTTGCTGATGAGATGAAAACAGAGTTTGAAATGTCTATGATTGGAGAGCTCATTTTCTACTTGGGACTGCAAATTCAACAAAAGAACATAGGCACCTTCATCTCTCAAGAAAAATACTTAAAAGAAATGCTGAAAAAATTCAAAATGGAGGACTGCAAACCTGTGACAACACCCATGATCACGGGATGCAAGCTGTGTGCTGATGATGGGACTGCAGATGTAGATCAAAAACTCTACAGATCCATGATAGGAAGCCTGCTGTATTTGACAGAATCAAGACCAAACATCATGCTAGCAGTAGGACTAGTGGCAAGATATCAAGCAGCACCTAAACAAAACCATCTTCTGGCAGTAAAAAGAATACTCAGATATCTACAAGGAACATCACAGTATGGACTTTGGTATCCTAAAGGAAAAAGCTTCACTTTAACAGCATACACAGATGCAGATTGGGCCAGTTGTGTTGATGACAGGAAAAGTACAAGTGGAGGTGCTTTCTATCTAGGAGAAAGTCTGGTGGCATGGTTAAGTAAGAAACAAACATCCATCTCTCTGTCTACAGCTGAAGCAGAATATATAGCAGCAGCAGCATGTTGTACACAAGTCATGTGGATGAAGCAAACTCTTCAAGACATGAAGGTAAGCATTGATGAACCTATCTCAATCAAATGTGATAATACAAGTGCTATAAGTATATCTAAAAATCCTATACTTCACTCAAAAACTAAACACATTCCAATCAAGTATCATTTCCTCCGAGAACAAGTGGCTCAGAAGATAGTAAAGCTGGAATATGTACCAACAAAAGAACAGACAGCAGATACATTTACCAAACCTCTTGCTAGAGAACCATTTCAATATTTGAGAGATAAACTAGGGGTAGTATTTGCAGATGCTACTCTCTGATATAAAGAGAAAACACAATTTCAGGGGATAACAAAAACGAAAATATCATTTCAGGGGGAGAACAAAAACGAAAATATCATTCCAGGAGGAGAACAGTCAGCAAGGAAAGCATGAATCAGGTCCTCAGGATCAAAGGATTAAGGCAAAAGAACACCAAGTTATTATCCTAGAGCTATCTACATTATTAAAGCATCAAAAGGTCAATTACAGAGGAAAAGGATTAGTATTGTGCTCTGAAACATTATATTAAGAATCTGAAACATAAAAGACGAGTAGTGATTATCATTTGAAGCCTCTCATCATTTCAGTTGTTGAATCCAATCATACATCTCTGACTAGATAAAGCTAATACAATGTATTCTATGAAGTATCATTATTCTCACTTTTAGCTCTATACAAGTGAAAGAATTGTATCAATTTATAGTATATATTCAAATTTGATAATCCTCAAAGTGTTCTCTCAACAAGTCTTATACATCAATATGGAGCAGCATGGTATAAAGTCAACAGAAGAGGGCCTAAACATAACTCAGAGAGAGGAAATGTAAAAAGCAACCCTTTGCCATTGATGTCAAAGGGGGAGGAAGAGAAAACAACAGGAGAAAGAGCAGGAAAACAGAGAAAATGTATTGCCATCAATGCCAAAGGGGGAGACTGTTGGAAATGTTGTCATTGATGGCAAAGGAGGTAGCAGATGCAGAGACAGGAACAGTTACAAGGAGACAAAGACAGACAATGGAGGCAACAAAGAGGAAATGAATATAAAGGAGAAAGGCAGAGGCAGAGGAAGCAAATACGGAGACAGAGCCGTTATCACAGCAGTAGAGGCAGAGGCAGAGTGACAGAAGCGGTAGAGGCAGAGCCACAACTGTTATTCCAAGAATATGTATATATATATATATATATATATATATATATATATATATATATATATAAATTTCGAGAATCTTTTATACAGCCGGGCGTTACACATAACATTATGGGCTTTATATTCAAATGTTCAGTGGAATGCAATGAGATTGGATATGCTTTGAATCAGTTGGCATTCACTGTTTGAATTATGTTTGAAATTATCCCCATTTTTGAACAGAGCACTTGTATTCGATTGACATGGAGGTTGTATATATGGTAGAACTGTGCGTTATATATATGGCAGGACCGTGTGAAATGCCAGAGACCAAGGCCACTTATAATGGAGCGGAACCATAGTCATAAATTCATTAGAATAATCCCTGTGCATTTAACCCCACTCATAGAAGAACCCTGCGGGAAACTGTGGTCACGTAACTCTGTTTTATGATAATAGAATTCCCGCTTTATAGAAAGAAATGCATTTGTTTGTTCGTGTTAATTGAATTCCTCAACCGGAGATTAAACATGGAGTTAATAAACGAGAATATACATAGTAGAGCGCAAACCAAATGTATAACCATGGTCAATCACTGTAGCAAAACCACGAGTGGGTTTATAAGGTGGGTTTCCCCTCTTTGCACCGCTTTAGGCGAGTAAGCGGTAATCTTTGGTTGGGTAGCGATTCCACAGGATTGTTGACACGTGGCATAGGCGAGGTTGGAAAACCGCCTGTTAAAGTTCGTCCATCACTCATTATCATTCGTGCATGTTGGTCGAGCGAAATCCGTCGAATTGCATGAGGTAAGGGATCGTGGTAACGACCGTCGGATGGGTGCGTGAATTAACAAAGGTGTGGTGCATGCGGTTGATTGGTTATTGATTGCATGTGTGGGGCCCAATCAAACATGTATTAAGGTTTATGGGTTTAATCCAAAGTTGGGATTATATGCGATGATATATATAAGAGACGGTTAACCTTTTATTAAAGTCAGTATATATGTATGAGCGAATGTGCATATATGGCAACATTCGAATGCTGTGTGAATATTCATATGACGTCGTTGAGTTATACACAAGCGCATAATAATCAAGGTATGGTCTGGCATAACGTTGGGTTGCGACTCTACTGCTAACTATAGTGAGGAATATATGCATTGATATAGAGCGCATAACATAAGGGACTTGGGATTAATATCTCAAATCTCAGAGATTTGAGATATTAACACTCTCAGATTTAAATTTAATTGAATTTTCCAGCGTGGAATTAAAGAGAAGTGTGAGATTGCCCGGATTGGGAAAATGATTGGGCATGAAACTTGAATGCAATTATGGAAAAGGAAAAGAAGAGGAAAGCATGCAGAGATGAAATTTCAGTGAACAGGAATATGTACAAGAATGATTTGGACAGGTGAATAAGCACAGAAAATAGGGAATATGCAGATGACAGTGAACAAAGTGTATGCAGAACAGGTTCTTAACAGCAGCAGAAAAAGACAAATCCAGTAAAGCCAAAATCCAGAAAAAGAGCTGAGTGAAATTGAAATGTGTAATTAAAAATGTGAATGTAAATGTTGTAATTATTTTTATTGTGTGTGATGCAAAGGCAAGTATCCTAAGGAAAAGACAAAATTCCACTGTAGCATGGAAATTTGTACATATTGTAGTAATTCTAAAAATGAGTTGGAAAAAAGAATAAGAAGACAGAAACCAAAGAGTCATGATTGTTCACTCCAAATTCCTTGTGAAATACAAACAGTCATGTGAGAATTTCTATATATAATATCAATTTGATAAGCTCAAGAGAGAGAGAGAGAGAGAAAATATAGAGAATGCAAAATATAGAAGAATAAAGCAAAGAAGATTAAGAGAAGAAGAGCAGATACAGAACATAGCTGATATCTGGAGTAAATCAGCAAACATTCAGTTTGATAAATTGAGGAAGTTGGAGCTTCCCTATCAAGTTGCAGCTTGATAGATGTCAATTGTAGCTGAGTAAGGTTGAAGCCTCCTGTAGGTTGGTGCCTGCAGAAAATTGAAGGGAGTTGGTGCTTCCTTGCAAGTTGTAGCTTGCAGAATTGAGGTTGGTGCCTGCAGAAAAACAGTGGTGAGAGGGAGTTGGAGCTTGCCTTTGCATCACAACAATAATAAGATGTGGTTTTCTCCCTTTATGGGTTTCCACTTATATCTGGTGTCTTGGTGCATGATATTTATGTATTGATCTGATATGTATCATCTGCTTAATACCTGCTGCTCTCATATTAAGTCTACTGCTATATTATACTAACACTTGCTGCTTACATTCTAAGATTACTCACACATTAAATTGGATATGAAATGAAGGTGTAAATAAGTTTAATGAAAAGTTCTAAAAGATCAGGAATGTGTTAAACTGATTCACCCCCCCCCCCCTCTCAGTTTAACTAAAGGTCCAACAACTCTCTCTTTTCTGGTATGGAAAATACGTGAGTACAAAGAAAGAGGTAATCTCTCTAGAGTTAGCTAAGACTTTAGCGTGTAAGGTTGCTATAAAAACTTAACTTCATACATTTTTCTATCTAACTTCACACTCCTAGTTGTATTTTCAACTATGGAACAAAATACAATAACACAAAATGGAACTCTTATTCCTCCTAGTGGCCAAGTATTTAACATAGCGTGATAGCCAACTAGGTGTAATATTTGGCTCTGTCAACCATTAACGAGGTTTGTGATTTTAGACCTTTTAGAGTCTTGTTAAAATTCCACATGTAGCTAGCTTGCCATGCATGAGTAATGGGGTTGAAATGTTATTCTCTCATACCATGACCTAGTCAACATGATAGTAATACGTTTTGAAAAATAATTTGTTTATGGATTCTATTTTCCACATTCTCTCAACCATATCAAAAACATTCTTATAATATTTGAAACCTAAGGTCTTTCCCATACCAAACTATGTTCTTTTAAAACATGTTTTCTTGGTGATATGGGTGATTTAGAAATTATTGGGAGAGCGAAATTCCTCATTTAATATGTACAATATGTTTGGTTCATGCCACTAAGCCAAGAATTTTAAATTCAACTGACTTTTAATATAACCAACTAAATCTTGCAAAAAAAGAATAAAACAATTTATGTTAGAGTTGTGGATTCAGGCATTGAAACAACACACCATGATATTTCAAATTTAAAAATAATGGTTTGAGTCCTAGGTGAATTTGATGAGGTAGTGGCTCTCCTCTGAATACTAGCAATGAATTCAATGACTAGATAGAGCTTTCAACATCCTCTTCTTTTACATTCTCATTAGTTGCATGTTTATTAACATCTTCTTGCAAAGTGGGTGTCAAACTTTTCCATTCATCATGAACACAAACTTCACATGCTTGAGGTAATGAACACGGAATAAAATTCCTTGTTGGAACAACTTCATGTGCCTCCTTGGCTTTGAAGAATTCTCCATGTTTTCCATAACCAAGACCCAAATAATTAAGCCCTTCCTCAACAACATTTGGCTCAACTATGCCTTGTATTAACTATGCCTTGTACATGTTTTCCTTTAACCCTTTACTTTCATAGCACATTTTCATCAAAAATTTGGACCTTATTCATGTCTAGTGTGTCTCTCAAGAGCACGTACACATTCATTTTGAGAGGAAATTGAAGACAGAAACCAATAGCTAATTCTTCTAACTAACCTTGACTAAAATGAGCTAAATTGTACTTTGATACCAACTTGATTTGAATATGGACAAACTAGTTTTATTGGGCTATCTCCCTCATTAGTTAAATAAAAATGTGTTTAGGATCGTTTTAAGTTAGCCAATTGGGAAGGGGTTTGTGTCAAGCTTTAAGTGTATTTTGTGAGAAATTTATGACTTAATTAGCTTTTAAAAGCTCGTGTACAAATAAAATGCAAAATTTTTATTTAGGAAATTTTTTTCCCTCAATCCAGATTCTGATCATTGGACATGTAAGAGGAAGAAAGAGGGAATTCACTTTTCAAATTCTAGACCTTGTCTAAACCAAAATAAACTAGAGATTTGGTTTTCAAATACATTCACTTATTTGGAAAATTTCTAGCTACCAAAATTCCATATGCCAATCTACCTCCCAAGAAATACATTTAGTACACCACTGGTTAGTTTTTTGTCTTCCTATATTCTTTATCAACCTCTTCTAGTGATTCTTGAAAGGCGGATACTTAAATCCTTCCTAAAAATTTGAGCTCTAAAATGAGAAGACATACAAGGTCATTTTAAGTCATTCTTAGATAATGAAAATGATTGTTCCAAGTCTCATGTTGCTTCTCATGTTATTTTATAAACCTTGAGTGGAAAGAAAAATAGGAGGGCAGAAATGTAAGAAATATAAAACGTAATGAAACACAACGTAAGAAATAGAGAACATAATGAAACACGCACATACATATATCTCTAGACAATCAACACAATTATTTTCCTATGAATCCTTATGGGAGACAAGCAACCCTAAAAAGTAATGATGCTCTAGGTAGCTTAGAATCCTATTTTTTTCAAAATAAGGATGCACTCCCATTTGATTCTCATCATTAGGTTGTAATCATGAGGCTCTCGCTCAAGAGTGGACCTTCCCAAAATCTTGGGACGTCTTGTCTTCCCATTTATGGTAAAGAAATCAAATATTTCTATCAATTCCACCTTGCAACTCTAAGAGACATTGAATTAAATTTCATCTGAAGACAGGGCTTTGAGAGGACACTCTCAAAGCCAACCTTCGGTATGGCTTTGAAACACATGGTAAGTATCAAGACTTATCAACTTTATTTGCATAATTTTTTCTAGCATGGACCTTAATGTCATAGCCTTCTTTTGCCTAAATGAATGCAAATTTCCTTGCCATTTGGCTTGCGAAATTCATAATTCATGCTCATGGAACATGATTGTGTTGCAATTGTGATAACATTTGTTGTATGCAGAAGCTAATAAAAAATGATCGAAAATGACATTTTTGCTAGATGTTTTTTTTGAAGATTTAAGGAAAATTACACCAAGTAGCTTCCAACCTCATATGACCATCATTTCAAACTCATCTCAGGATATTGTCCAAGTAAGAGCCACTTAAGCAAGCAATCTAGTATACATGACTCCAATTTCAATTAGCAGCAATGACAGTTCTAAGTATGGTGAAAACATTGCTCTAGATCCTCAATGGGGCATGTTTGATGACAATAATTTGGGGAGTGAGAGAGGGAGATGGTAGGAGAAAAAAATCAAGGAATCCTCGGGAAATTGAAAAATATATAACTAATAAGGTGGAAGAAATTTGTAACCTAAGAGAGAAACCTATGAGGAAATGGGTGAAGTTGGTATTACACACCCAATTGGACAACCTCGAGGAGAAAACATTTCTCCCACTTTATTTGTTGGCATAACCTAGTAAGTGTTATTCACTAGCATGTATTTTGAAAAGGCCTTTCAACCTAGTTCCCATTCAACTCCATCCACCAGGTTGTAGAGGATTCCAAGCCTAATTTCATAAAGATTAACATTGACTTGCTTGATGACATGTCTATGAAGATTAACTACCTTGAACTATTTTTTTGCGTAGGGAAAGAGACACATTCCCATGTCTGAGCATGAAAACGTTCTTTGATATTGTTAATGCCTCTAGTCTTTACTTCTACAAGTTCTATAGGCAGAGTCTGTAAAGGGCCAGGTAGCCTCTGGATCTCATCTTTTATGAAAGGTGCCATATCTAGTAAATGCCCCTACAGTCAATCTCTGGAATGGATCTAAATAGAAGTTCTTCATTTTAATATCCGTAAAACACAACAACTTTAAGGTAAACTATGTACATGTGTCATTTCTTCCACAAACTAAAGTGTATAAGTAGTAAATTTTATACCAAGTGTGCTCCCACCATGTAAAGCGCAATTTGGTGAACTTATCATTTTTATAATATCTTTTTCGATTAAATTTAGTTTCACACATGATCAATTATTGCTTTGAAAGTTGTGTTCTACATAATTTGTGTACACTAAATTACAAATTGATTTTTTGAAATCTATTTTGTGTAAATGTCGACCAATAGATATATATCATGGAGGATAAAAGACGAAGATCAGCTGAATCCCATATGGAGGTTCAAGGATCAGAGGATGTTCACGGTATTTAAATATAATCTTAAATCTCCATACATGTGTGTACATATGGAATTGATTTTTTTATTAAATTTGTGAGTGAAATTAGTTGTTAATAAGTTTCATACTTTAATTTTTAGGAGGTAAGAGGAGAAGGGTTTCTACTCCATCCATGGAGTGTGGCCAAGGTTCAACCGGTCGAGGTATGAGTGGTAGCAGGTTGCGGGAAGGGGGTGATATTTATTCCCCCGAAGGCCAATCAACGGTTGCTAGTTCTCAACAGGGTCACTGTGGGTCTGGTTCTCAGCAGCGTCATTCTGGGTCTGGTTCTCAGGAGGGTCATTTTGGAGAAGATGTTAACCAACAACATCAAGGTTGCCATCAATTTCAATATTTTTTCATTAAATTTGTACAACTTTTTTTACACGTGTTTTTTCTAATATACGAAATTTTATATATATTGATGCAGAGGCCGAAAATGTTCGAGCTAGTGGTCAAAATAGACGCAGGGCAGCTCGCTACATTCAAGAAGAAGACTGCCAACCCAGCACAACTTATCCGGCTGAGATTACTGATATACCATGGGAAACCGACATGGCGGAATGCACCTTACAAAGGTGTGAAAGCCTTCATGAAAAATTGCAAAGAGATCTCATGGCTTTGTCTCTACCTGCTGAGAGTAGACAAAGCCTTGAAATAGTTACACATTCATTGGGTGAAATGGTAAATGTGTACAGAAATTTGGGGCCAATGACTGATTCGTTTGTAGAACTGATGAGAAAGAGAAAAGAAACAGTGATACGTCCCGATAAATGGCAGGACATAAAACAAAAAGTTACAAGAGCAGAGGCCAAGTCAATGTTTATAAGGAAGGGCCAAAAAGAAAAATGTTGAAGGTGCAGTATTTCAAGCACCCAGACAAAGCTGGTTATTTGTATGATCGACATCTTGTGGCCTTTGGAAGGCTTCCATGGAACGATGAGGTTCCTGTTTATTTTGCACAAATGTTTTATGCATAATTTTTTTGGTTATGAAACCCGACTACAATGACCTTCCTTCAGAAATTTTTGGCCCAGGGAGAGGTCGATTATATCAATGTAAGGGCGCTAAGCGAGATGTGGAGTTTCCTCGTCCTGAGTCGCCATTGGTGAGTCGACTGTTTCGATTCGAAACTTTGCGATAAGAGATGGATGCGACTTCTCAAATAATTCGAGAAGCAAGAGATGTTATGATCAACAATGTTCATAGCAGATTGAGTGGAGTCGATCTTTTTTCAAATTGACAAAGAGCATGTGAAAATGCACGTGCCAATTTTGTTTATCGTACAGATGAGGAGATTTACAACATGAATGTTGAAGATCTCCAAACATATGCAATAAATTGTCGCAATGGTCTGCAAGACCTAATTTTTCATGAGGAAGAGGGCACCGAAACGGTATGTGTTAGTGACCTTAGGGTTTGAAATTATTTTTACATATACATGTGTACAATTTGTAATAAATAAATGTGTATGTACATGTATACATTTATTTGTATGTGTACATTAATCTAACAAAAATGTATGATTATATGTTAAAACACCATTTGCAGTTCTCAGGCATGATGCGTGATGAAAATGTTAATATTACATTCGGGACCTCTGGTTCAAACGATGCAGATGGGTCTGACCATCATGATATGTTGGCACATGTATGTTAGTGTTTTTTAAGTGACTCTAAAATAAATAATTGTTGCCACACATGTACATGTATGTATATATATATAATTTGATAAAATGTTTTAACAGGTACCGATTCCGTCTGATGTTTTTGGGATGGCGGTACCTTCTTCTTCCTTAAGAGATATACCTTCTACTTCATTGGGAGATGAGCCACAAGTATGGACAATTTTTCACAAGTTTAAAATTTATGTTTAAAAGTTATATATATATATATATATATTCTACCTCAAAAATTTCCATTAAAAATTGAGATATATATATATATATATATATATAGAGAGAGAGAGAGAGAGAGAGATCTATAATTTGAGTTATTTAAAAAATTTTGAATTTAGGTTTCTATAGAAGATTTATTTAATCCGCGAACTCTAGCGATGGAGATAGGAACATCCACAACATTTGAACAAGTTGTCTTTAGTTCCTTTTTTTAATATTATTGAAAATAAGTTTATATATGTACACGTGCATTTTCATTTGAAAGTTTTAAATATATATATATATATATATATATATATATATATATAACTGTACATGTATATTGTACAGTTTACCACTGCAGATGTTCCTATGGGAGAACCTATTCATCAAATGGAGAGGGAACCTTACGAGGTATTGCATGATTTTTTTGTTATATTTTGTTTTTTACATGAAGTTATAGATATATATATTCTCATTCATTTTTAAAACTTCAAATTTTAATGTTCAAGTACATGTGCATTGTGTATGTAGGTTTCCTATTCACAGGATAGGGCGCTACCCGAGACCCAAACGCTAGATCCTCCATTTGATGGACAAGATTTACAGTAGATTTGATTTCAAAATTTACATGGTTTTAAAATTTGTTAAACTTGATACAGTTTGATACTCAAGTGAGATTTACAATTTTTGGACATATTTTATTACAATGTTATTATATAATTTGTTTTATTTAATTTTTGGATGGTTTTAGTACTTTTGGCATGTGAATGTGAAGTAATGTTGTCATCTGAATTACATTTGGCATGTGATATTTAATGTTAAATTTTTTTGTTGGATCTAGTTGAATTATAATTGGCATGGCATGTGAAGTTTTTAAAACTCAAGTTTTGGATGGTTTCAATCTACATTTTGCATGTGATATTTAATGAACTTTAAATGTTTAATGTTTTAATGTTGCACAATATATAATCAAAAGAGTTTTAAAACTTAAAGTTTTGGATGGTTTCAATCTACAACTTAAAGTTTTGGATGGTTTCAATCTACAACTTAAAGTTTTGGATGGTTTCAATCTACATTTGCACATGTGGTAAATTGAAATGTTACTTGTAACAAGACAATCCCCATTGATTTCATTGTATATGTTGATTTCTGATTTGATATAATTGCATGTATGATGGTACATTACTTGTAAAGTCATTGAATTAATAGTGTTCATTGATTTCAGTGTAAGCGCAAAAAATTATTGACAATGTAGAATGATTTTTGTGTTATAATAATTAAACCTAATAATATTGGAGATCAAGAGAGACAAGGTATGGTCTTTACTACAAGAGTTCGAGCTAAATATTTAAATGGTTTATGATTTATGATTTTTACTTTCTTTTTAATATAATCGATACGGAAAGATGACAAAAATAATAAGGGTGACAATAAGAATAGAAGAAGAAAATAGTTTAAGATTGATCACAATAAATGTTATTTGTAATTGATTACATTCTAATTATTCACATTCTATCATTCAATCATTGTCACTTTGCATTCAAAAATTTTATTTGATCATTTTCCATTATTAAAGTTATTCTACAATATTTATCATCTCAACAAATTGAGGTAACCAAGAAAATTTAAAATTAAAATGACTTGATAAATCTCAAACATATTTAGCATATTTAAAATGGTTATATTAATATTAGATGTATTTACATATTATTGATAAAATTAATCATATGTTTCTCATATTATCGATAGTTTTTCCTTGGTTGCACACGACTGAAACCAACTTAGATCCATCTTAACTACGGATCTATCAAGCGCCGAGAGGGATCAAATCTCTCGAGGTGCAAACCTTTCCTCAAGTTTTGCACTTAAAAAAGAGGTTTGCACCTCTAGATATTTGATCCCTCTCGGCGCTTGATAGATCCATAGTTATGATGGATCCAGGAAAATAACTTTCTAAAAATAAGTAAGGGAAAAGCAACATAGGGAACAATTAGGAGTAGATTTAGGGCATAGGGAACAATTAGGAGTAAATTTAGGAACATGTGATAGTTGGGTGAGATAAAATCATATTTTAATAAAATAATGGGAATTTGTAGGAGAGACAAATAGTGGATATGACATGTATTTTGGTGAATAATCAAATTTATGGAATTAAACAATTAATTATTTTTGTATGTGAAAACAAGATTCACACCTAATCCTCACCTAAAAGGCTAAATTAAACACATTATTATTAAGGGGACGAGGAGCTTTCTAGGTTTTGAGCTCCCCATTGTTAGATGAGTGTCGTAATGGCATTCCATGTATTTTTTTGAGAACTTATGATATTGTGATATTCTAATTACGAAATAGTGATCTTGAGTACATGCTGGATAATGTAGTAGATAGGAACTTTTTGATAAGGGGAGATTAGGGATGTGACCAAATTCCTATTAGTGAAAAAAATTTTCTTCACCTTCCAATAACTCCATTGTAGATTTGGGGGCAAAAGGTAAGAAGATTACCTTGGAATTTCTTGGGTGAAAAACCAAGTAGGTCACCAACTTTGGTCTAGTGCATTGGAATTCATTAAAGAATTGGTCATTGGAGCTGCCTCAAGCTAGGAGTGAGCATCGTCACCAACCTACATTGAATATTTTACACTCCCTAGGGTGAATGATACTTTAAATTGATTGACAGTCTAAGACTTTCGAATTTTTCCGAATGCCAAATGATCTTACAAAGCTAGTATTTATAATATCATAGTAGATCATTCGGTGACAACTTTTACCGAAAACTTGAAACAAAGAGAATCTATCCTTGGCTAGGACATCATGTAAGATGCCTGCCATAAACAGTGAAATTGTACTTAAAAGCTGAGATTCGGGCAAGTGGGGACAACCACTTGTTATCTCGTCCCTTGGAGGCTAGGCCATATGGGGACCGAATCTGACCTTACAAAATAAAGTGAAATAATTTTTACCATACGGTCGGAAAACATATACAAGAACAATTAATATACAAGAACAATTAATTTCATTCTAGAATATATATATATATATATATATATATATATATATATATATATATAACATTTTTCATCAATGCACATGTATATAAAAACTACTTTCAGTTGATACTAGAGCATGTGCTTGTACCCAAACAATTTGTAACATGTGCAAACCACAAATAACATAAGCAGCTCAATTTTTAGTTGAGTACTGGAAGTTCTAAAACATATTTAATCCAAAGATAATAAATTGTTGAACACTTCACTCAAAAAAATTCTAATGGAATTCCATCTTCAATAATCCGCTCATGATCGGATTTTGACATTTTCCATTTCTTAATTTTCGATTTTTTCTTTGATTGAACTTCTATCAACTTTATGCGTGCTGCACACACCAAGTGACTATATTGACAACTTATGGAATCAGGTTCATAGTCTTTAAAGTAAACAAATTCTCCACTTTGATGAGTTTGTCTGAAAAAATAACCTTTCAGTATAATAGACCCTCTGTCATACTGAAATCCGTGATCATTATAGTCTTGTAATAATTTCATTTTTCGTTCAGTGCAATCCATCAAATAATACTTCACATTTTCATCATTGTCAATAGGTGCAATTACAGCATAAACATCTCCTGCACAATAAAATAAATTTAACATTTAATTATGCATATTTAAATTTATTTCTAGATCTTTAAATCATTAGAAAGTATTCAAATGTTACCTTCTCTAACAAGATCAGAAACTCGATCACCATCGGATGATATTGTAGTTTCCTCTGATTGCATTTCTTCAAACATTGCAACAAACATTTTGCCCTTTGTATTTAGCTCTGTATGTTTCCAATCGTTCACATACATTTTGTTTTCACAAACGTCATTGGATTTTGTGTTGTCTATGCAAACATCACAAAAATAAGAATATTTTCTTTTATCCAATGCAAACACATTTCTGGACGACTTTGTTAGAATTGAATGCAATTTTCGAGTCCCTTTTATTGTTTCAACGCCATTTCCAATTGATCTATCTACGTCTTCGATTCCAATATGCTAGAAAAACCTTTATATGGAAAATTAGAAGAAGAATTTGTAAATATGATATCAAAATACAATCAAAGATAATCATTGCATGATAAATGTACAATGTTTAAAATTAGATTTCCAATATAAATTAAATTGAATGTACCTTCGCACTTCTCTTGATGGGTTTCTCTCATGGCTTAGAGCAGCGATGCACCATTGAACAACTTCTTCAGTGTTCACAAGTCCGCTTGCAGAGTGGTTCATTTGATATCTTCGAAGTACTCATTTTATGCATGCTCCTGCACCGTCATGTTCTCCTTTTCCATGGCCAGTCTCAAAGAAATTCCAACAATGTTTAATGCAAGTTTTCTTATGAAGACAACACAACCAAAAGAATGATCGTGCAAATTTGAATTTACCTGCGCATCCGTATGACCATATCCAATGTTCATTGAATGTTATTCCATGATTTTTCAATGAATCATAAATTTTTCCAAAACAATGTTGTACAAAACATGTATCATGTGTACGATCATCACTGATATAAAAGTGATATTCTTTAATGATATGTCGATTTTCACTCGTGCTTTCTATATGATCGAAATTTTGTTCAGCATGTCTATATAGAATATGGACGAGCATGGAGACTTGGTCAGAATGATAGTATTCACTCTAAATTTATTTTTGTGGAACAAATGTGTAGTTTTCTGCAAAATCAATCACTAACAAAATTGTCTTTGGTGGAAAAACTTCACGAGATTTTTTGAATTGCAAGTCTTGCCATCAAGCTCTATGGGAATGCTTGGTGTATTTGTAAATTTCTGCCTCAAACTTTCTCAAAAAGTCTATCAGAAAAATTTCATCTTCTCGTAATTCGATTCTTTTAACACTATTTGCACCTTGAATCGATGTACCAATATATTAATATATCTTCCATTTCACTTTCATGTTGGACAATGATTGATCATTTATATCGATACGATATTTGTTTTGAAATTTAGCCAAATTTCCACAATCATCGCATTTTTTACCACCAACACATTTCTTTTTGTAAAATAGTTCATCGCTTTCTCTTTCACATAGAATTTGAGATATGAATTCATGGATAGTGGAAGGAGGAGGTGAATCCTTCCATAATGTTTTACCGAAATCAAGGAATGTGTCATAATATAACTCAAATTCTACATGATAACGGCAACAACAAGTGTCGCGTACGGTGATAGGTTTTACATACCATGGTTTTTGTTGAACAAAAGCACTGAGTGAAACATGAATTTGATGATTCTCGTCTTTGAACTTGTTGAATAACTCTATCTGAGTGGTTTCCAAGAGATGTTTTTCATGTTCTTCGTACTGATTTCGTGCTATTCTTCTTCGCATCACATGTCTTGTAGTTGGTGAAACACGCGAATTGTTCTTCCAATATTCATATATTATTTTTTTAACATTTTCTCCAAGTCTATCTTTGTATGGTTACCTACAAATAGCTCTCCAATAAGCGAGTTCATCATTTACATCTATTTGCAGTCAAAATTTTCGATGTTTGTGCAGAGTTTTTTGCGAGGTTCCCAGTGCTCGTGCCATAAATGTTATCAAACGATTCTCTTGAGTACTTGGTGAAACCATTGCCATCTGTATTCCTCTACGTACATTTGAAACATATTTATCTCTAGATCTCTTAATTGACTTTATAGCACTACTCATATTTTTTATCACCTCTTCCTTCATTTTTTTTTATCTTTGGTTGATTTTCGAATACCCAATAGTGTCGTCGCTTCTTTTAATTTCCTTGATGATAGGAGACCTTTCAACATTTGAGCCTGAACTGTCACTCGCTCATTTAAGAAATACTTTTCAAAAATGCGGTTGACATGATATCGTATAACATGGTTAGGTTTTTTATCTCCATATGTATGAGTGTCAACATTTTCTAACATCTCATTATCGATAGTGATTTCATCTGTACATATTCGAAAAAATAGTACATATTCAATAAATCACTAAATTAATAAATATGTCAATAAATATTAGGAATATTTTAAATATATCAATAGATCATAATATTTACATTTACATACCCACTTCAATTTCTGCTTGAGGTTGATTTTCTTCTTCAATATTTTGAGGAGTATCTCTGTCTGTTTACCTTAAACAAAATATTTTTCAAACTAGTTCATCAAATAAAAACTAAGCTTCACATTTTACATTAGGAAAATTGTAAATATATCAATAGATCATAATATTTACATTTACATACCTGCTTCAATTTCTGCTTGAGGTTGATTTCCTTCTTCAATATTTTGAGGAATATCTTTGTCTGTTTACATTAAACAAAATATTTTCAAACTAGTTCATCAAATAAAAATTAAGCTTCACATTTTACATTGGGAAAATTTAAAAAATATATCAATAGATCATAATATTTACATTTACATACCTGCTTCAATTCCTGCTTGAGGTTGATTTTCTTCTTCAAGATTTTGAGGAATATCTCTGTCTGTTTACATTAAACAAAATATTTTTCAAACTAGTTCATCAAATAAAAATTAAGCTTCACATTTTACATTAGGAAAATTTTAAATATATATCAATAGTTCATAATATTTACATTTACATACCTGCTTCAATTTCTGCTTGAGGTTGATTTTCCTCTTCAATATTTGAGAGGGCTTCTAACTTTCTTTTGCGAGATTGTCTAGTCTCTTCTCTACGTGCCTCAGGGTCTCTTTTTCGATCATATTTTCTTGCACAAGTTCTTCGATTTCCCATGATAATAGGGTATGAATTTAAAAAAATTTCCTTCAAAAAATTAGACAATAACTCAATTACAAAAAATATCACAAAAGATTTAATTTAAAAAAATTCAGTGTAATTTTTTTTGCAAAAATTACATATTCCAATCCAAAACACTTACTTTAAAAAATTCGAGAGAAAAATGTCTTATAAAAATGAAACGAAGCTCAAAATATTTACTTCAACTCAAAGCACGTACATACCTCCAAGAAATGTCTTTTGAATGTACGTCCAAGAAATTTGTTACAATTTTTGCCAAAATCACGCCGCCTCTAAGAAATGTCTTCCAAAAAAATTCTTTAAACCCAAAATTGTAAAATCAACCAAGAAATGCTCTTAAACTCAAACTTTGAAGAAAATCTTTTGAACCCAAACCAAGATCTTTGTAAAATGAGAAGAAGTGTGCGAAATGTGCGAAAATTGTGAATCATTTCGCGGCAATTTATATTGACGCGAAATGTGTTTTAGTAGGGGGCTCCGCAAAACTTTCCAGCCGACGGAGAGTTATACAAGAGTTCAGCCGAACTGTCGATCAAAAGTTCGACCGAACTATTAAGACGTTAGATTTAACGAGCCTTTGGCAGAAAACATAGTTTGGCCGAAATTTGACTAAAAGTTCGGCCGAACTAACGCGTCACCAATTACGCAAAAACCAGGCTCTGAATACGGTTCTGCAACTTTGGACTGACTAAACTCCATGAAAGGTTGTTAATTAACTGTCGAAACCAAGACAAGCATTTTCATAATTGAATCTACTTTCAGGAAATATAAATTTTATGGAATTTCATAAACGTTTATTAATTTTAATTATTTTTCTAATAAAATGGGTGCAAACAATTTCTGAGGGTCATTGTGATTCAGTGAAATAATTTTTTTTTATCTCCCAAAATACATTGTAAAAAAAATTGAAAAAATTATGGGGCATTACATTGGTTCGTCGTCTCTAATGGGTAGCTTTTAGATTTTTAGTTTATAACTTATATGTTAATAAATTTCTTGCAACGCAAAACATATCCAAAATACGTAGTTTTTTCATATTGGACCAGTTCAAAAAATTCTAGTAATTATGATATGCATCCATTGGCTTTGTAAATATGACGAAAACAAAGTAGACTCCGTCTAGATTGTTGTAACACATTTTGTTTTTTCAAAAACACAAATTTTCAATGAATACAACATTGCGTCATAACATGACTTCTTATGAATCCTTTGATTGTTAAGAAACACACACTCAAAGAAACACTAAGTTGACATATCAAATCTGCATAATTTTTTTTCAAAAAATAAGTAATAGAAAGCTAACAAAATTTCTCACAACTTTTATTTTTATCGCAAAATGAAATTCTACATAGAAAAATTGTTATAGTTTGCAGAAAGTTGAAGAACCGAAAAAAATGAAAATTTTTTCTCAAAAAATGGCAAAAAGTGTAACCTTACCACATTTTCACCCTTTGCATTTTAAAGTTATTACCTACTCAATGGGTTAATGGAAGTTAAACTGATGGTGTTATTACCTGACCAAAAACTATAATGAAATCGAACATGATATTATGATCTTTTCATTTCAATGAATTATTATATAAAGGAAGGAAGGAGTTTCAAACAATATTACAGAAAATAACAATTTAGCAAGCATTAATTTCCTACACTAGATCTTCAATCATACTCTTCAAATGGAAAGCCCCTAAATGAAAAACCATGCAATGTAATCTATGGACAATTTGATTGAAAAGTATGAAAATGTAATCTATGAACAATTTCTATTCATATTGTGGAAATAAGAATTCTAACTATGAAAATGTAATCTATGCAAGAGAATTATTCAAAACAAACACAAGATAATTCCAAATCAACGAAAGAACATCAAGACTATTTTCATTCACCGATGTAATCTAAAGAACCATTCAAGTGTAATTAAAGTAAATTGGTCGAAAATCCAAAGATAAAAGGTAATGACACTCAAAGGTGATCAACACTCCGATACAATTTAGCCCCCCTCAGCAATTGAGGGGGAATTGTTTTTGCAAAAATGAAAGCAAAACATACAAAATTTGTTAAAAAACTGAGACAAACCTCTTAGCAATGATCAAAGGAAATCAAAATAATAATTTTCTAAAAATAAAATTCAAAACACCCAATCAAATTGACAGATACTGTCTGAAGGTTGAAACAAGTGTAACAAAACATAAAAAACCAAAATTTCTGGACTTAGTGAAGGGAAAGCTCAAATTTTCAAAACTTTCAGGCATGTGCACAGGTAAGTAGTATAATTGAGTGCACATACGATGTTGTTTCTAAAGGCTAACAATGCAGATCTACGCTCTTTTTCTAAATATGAAACGTGCAAGTTGAGAAAATTTAAAAAAAAAAAAATCAACCAAACAAATCACAAATCCAAACTTTCAGTATCTTGCAGACACTTAGACAAGGCTATAGGAAAAGTTCTAAGAAGTTAAAGCAAGGAGATGATGAAGAATAAGACATTCCCTAGTATGGTGGCCAAGTTGTTATTGGAGACTAATTGCTAACACAAACAAAAGTAATATCCCTAGATTCAATGACTGACTCTAGTAACAAACAGACAAACACATAAATCTTTCCCTGAGTTTATATCTATTGAATCATAACCAACAAAGGTAAAATATTAGATCCATACATTTGAATCGAAATTCCTGATAACAATCCTCACTATGGTCTAACGTAGCTCCTCAATGCTTAGAATCTAGACCTGTAAACACAAAAAGAACCCAAAGATCAAAGGTATATGATAGATAAATGGTTCAAAGTACTTAAACTAGTGATCAAGGAAACTAGTACCTAGTATTAATATCAATAAAAAATGGAAGAAAATACACACACATTAACTTCATTGAAAAATATAGTGGGAAGAAAAAATCATTCATATTAATCTCAAGAATGAAGGAGTTACACAACCTTAGCCTTGATGAAGTATGGTTCCTTCTAATAATATATGAACTTCTCCTAGGATGACAACCTCTCTAGCCTTATTTTAACAACATAATTTTCTTTCAATAGATGTGCCAAACCCTTTGGTCAGTGTTTTATTTATAGGCGTAGAGGAGAAGGTTTGAGATCCTCATCTCAAGGATGCATTAAGGGAATTTTGAGGTTTAAAATGGGCCTTCTAAGAAAAATGTCCAAAATAAAATAAAATTTATAAGTACTAATAGTATTGAAGATGATGATGTCAACCATGGGGGATGATTCACTATTTTTGCAGTAAAAAAGTAAGAATATTAAAAAATAAGAAAATAATAAAACTATTTTTTCAACTCGTATTTTCAACTTATCTCCCTAAGGTTTTACTCATATTTCGAATGGGAGTACTTGTTGAATGCTAAATTTTATTTCTGATCCAATGAGTATTCATGTTGCAAACTTTCGATGGACCCCGCTATACAAAAAATGAGAAATACATGGAAAACGTGATTCAAATGACATTTTTCATGTTTTTCTCATGTTTTGTGTAACAAGGTCCATCGAAAGTTTGTAACATGGTTACGCGGATTCTAAATCAATTTATGCATCCAACGAGTGTTACTACTCGAAATTTGAGTAAACCCATAGGGAGATAAGTTGAAAATATGTGTCGATTTTTTTCTTTTTTTTTTCCCTTTAAAACTTGATGATGTAATCTAATATTATTTTATTATTTCCACTTTTATTTTACAATTTCCGTAGAAGGCCCATTTTACACCTCAAAATTGCCCTAATGAGATCCTCAAAAGGTTCGATTAGGGTTCCATAAAGAATGGGAGTTGTTATCACCAAATTTTGGTCATGTAAACATTTACAATTAGATGGATCGAGTCACACCATGTAATACCAATTTTACCATAGTCAATTGCATTCACTATAAAAAATAATTTAATAAGCCATATTTTACTAATTTATTTCTGGTTAAAACAAGAAACCCCACGAGGAATAATTAAGTAAATCTTTATCTCTTTGATTTTCCTCTAGGAATAATCAATTAAGCCATTGTTTACATAATATTTTTTGGTCATATTTAACCCAATTATGAGAAATAATTAGATAAATCAATATTTTTCTTATTTTTCTCTAGGAAAAATGAATTAAAAAATTATTTAGTTATTATTCCTTATTAAATTTGATTAATTCACCTACAAATAATTAAACAAATCATTATTTGTCAATATTCCTTAACCACATTATTGAAATGATAAATAAATCATTTATTCTTTTATTACTTATAAATAAAGGTATTTAAACAATTTAACTACCTTTTCCCTCTAGCAAAATATAATAAAATATTCCAAGCGATTAGATATAGATCTTGGTTAATAAGATTTTTTTATTCGCTATTATCGAGGATAACTCAATATTTTTTTATGAGGATTTTTCCATTCATTATTCACTTTGATCACTTTCATTGTCACACATTGATCATTCTCATTACTGCTACTATTTTCTTTGCTTCTTGAGCTCCCATAGAGTTCAAAACATTTTTTGTTTTCTACACCATTGAGAGAGAGAAACTCCTGGATTTAAAATATTGAAGACAACCAAGAATCCATCCTATTGAGCACGGCTGGTAACATTATTATATATTCCCTTCTGAAGTGATATAATATATTCAAAATTATTTAAATCTTGTCTTATATGTTGGATGCATGGAGAAATTATTATTTCTTTTTACTGTTTAACTACTTGTACTGCATACATCTCATTTTTTGCAACATTTGTTTTATCTATTAATTACAAATATGAACAAGTTAAGAAACCATTTCTGTTGTTAGGATTGTTTTCCACACACAACTAATGTGAACCCTTTTCATATATTTATGTTAATAATTTATGCTAACAAATGAGGACTCCACTCGGTTTTTTATTACACATTGTTGTCAACGCATGGCGACTCCACTATTGTAATTCAGATTCCTGTGTGACAAAAAACTCTATGCCACCCAACTTTCTAACCATTTCCAAGAATGGCGTAGAAGGAGGAGCTTCTGTCGAGCTCCTACATTCAACAACTGTGTCTATATGGATTGGTTTCTTAGAATTATTTTTCCTTCCATTGGTAAAGATTTCATGTCTCATTTTCCTCAAACGAAGGAAGAAGATCTCCTAGCCACGTTAAATAATGACTTGATCTACGCCTAGTCTGGTGATGATTATATTGTTTTACCAGATCTTCTTAGAACTGGTGGTGACAATGTACTGGGGACATCTCACGCCACCAACGATATCCTTGGATCTCTTTCAAATCTATATACTCATCCTTCCATGGGTTATGGTTACCCCTGGGGAGGGTCCAGCTCCTCCAACACATATCCTCCCCCCAGTAACATATATCCCAGTCAAATCATGCCTTACACATTTTCCCAACCACATCAATAGATACGAGGGCTAGATGTTTCTCAACCTATTTACCCAAATGTTTCCCCTCCTCCTTTCTATCCTGATACACAGCCTAGTGCTCCAGACCCTCCAGCATCAATGTCCCAGCCTCTCGTGCTTTCTCAACCTCTGCCATAGCAGCCACCACCTCCTCAAGGTTAGGTGTATACACAACAGAGCATGGATAATCCTCCTAATTAGAAGAAAAAGAATAAAGGGGAAGGAAAAAAGAACCAACTAGCACAGGGTAACAAGGGCGCCAAGGTGATAAACCGAACACACCGCAAGGGAAGAAGCCTAACACCGCAAACCAGCAACATGACGATGAGCACAAGAAGAAAAAGCCTTTTCATATGAGCAAACCTTGTTCATGTTGTGGTGTCGAAGGCAATTATACTCATAATTTTCCCATTTTACCCCAGTTGCGCAAATTGTGGGAAGCACAAGCAGCGTCTAGAGGACAAAAAACTAGCGCCCCGCTTCCTCCAAACACCGCACCAACTGAACTGTCTATGTTCACTAATCCTTTGCCTCAACAAGGATATGTTGCTTCCCAGCCACCTCAAGGTCAGGTCGCTCCCCAACCCCCTCCATCTAGTACCCCTGATTACCAGATTCTCATGATGAATTCTAAATATGTTAACACCGCTGATGTCAACCTTCAGACCTGGTCGTGCCAATATGACAAGCCACCCACTATGTTTGCAACCGAGTTCCAATCCAAAGTTCCCACAGAGTCCATTTCGACACCAAATTTCCCCTTACAGATCCCTCAACCTAAGGAAGAGGTATTTCACAAGATCCCCAACGGGCCATTACACCGAAAAGTTTCTTTTGGCAAAGTCGCCCACACCTACAACATAGTGGATGACTTGGTGTATTTTCCTACCACCATGTCAATGCTGGAAGTCCTCTAGTTGTATCCATCTCATTGAAAATCCATGCTCTCTACTTTTGGTGACGCAGATCCTTTAGATGATCGTTTAATTGTATTTGATGTTGAAAAATCAAAACATTTCCCTTTACCTTCATCCGTTGCTTTCCCAATACCAGTCAAGATTCATAATGCCCATGTTTAGACATCTATCATTGATGAGGGCACATCCACTTGTCAGACGTTTGTCGATGTTTGGAATAAGCTTGGATCACCTGAATTAGCCTCGTCCACCATCAGTTTGCATGCGTGGTTTCGTCACCCTTCTCAGCCCCTTGGCATGTTCCACAATTATCATGTCGCTCTTTCGATCAAGACTGTTTGTATTGAAATTGAAGTCATTGATTCTCCCTTAGGTTACAATACCTCTTGGGTCATAGCAATACTTATGTGATGTATTCTTTCACATTTGTGGTTCACCGTGAGATGTGATTTCCCCATAATGGAAATATCATCACCATCGATCAGTTGACATACTACAAACCAAGGTCTTAGACCTCCCCAGAGCCCATCATATCTTCGATGGTCGATAACCAATCAGTCACACCTCTCACCCATGTTTCACCTAGAGTCTATAAATATTCCAAATTACTTGGTTCATTCCCTGGTCCCCCCGATCTTATTAATGAGCCCATATCATCAAGTTTTTGCATGTTGCAAGCATCTCGGGCTAGCCAACAGTGGCACGGTTCGACTAGCCAGCAGCCAGTGCCTTCACAACCTCTTGTTTTTCACTCGACACAACCTTGAGAACATTATCCTTTCGCTGGTGTCTCTCCCAAACATTTTCTTCCAGGAACATTTACCCCAAGCCTTAACCATTTATGAGTGATTCCATTTGGCGATTACCCTTCTGGTTAGATACCATTTTTATCCCCTGGCCCCTCTGGAGTATTTTTGGTTCCTGTTATGGCTACCTTAAGTCTCCCCATATTGATATTTGGGATCCTAGTCTGGTACATCAATCCCGCAACAATCCCTCCACCTCTTCAGCTCAAACCATATACCCCTGTGACCCCAGTTCAACTAGTCACCATGAGCCCTCCCTTTGCTTCAATGCCTCAGCCACCTCAATAGGAACCTACTCCTATTGCGAAAGAATCCAGTGAGGGGGGGAAATCCAAGAAGAAGGAAGCTAAGGACAAGGCACCCCAAATAGCTCGTTCTGCTCCTAAGACACAAATCAATCACCTCCATGCACTTTCTGGGATGTTGATGGGAATACCACTCATAACTACCCTAAGATTTATGGTCTCAAAATTGTGGTCAACAAAAATTTTGTTGAATGTAACATCTTAGAGGTACATGTTACCTTACCTGATTCAGCTAAGAAACTCAATTTTTTGTGCATGAACCACTCTTGTGCTTTGTGTGATATTTATGTCCACTATTCCCATCATTGTCCCTATCTCGATGACTTTCTTGATACCCTTGAGGTTGTTAGCAAAATAGACGACACTCGTATTGGATCATGTACACCTCTAATTGTGAGTTCTACTTCAACAGAACTAAAGGACATTTCTACACCCATTTTTATACCTCCCCCTCATGTCGATATGATGAAATCTTTGGTCGTTATTCTCTACCAGTAGTTATCCATGCCCTCCATGGTGGAAGACCCATTAAGGGCATCCCATTATGTTTAAATTGAACATCCTTCAATGGGCACCTTGGTCTCAACATTAGTAGATGTTTCATCTACTATCTCTTCATTTACCCTCCATAGCGGTGTGTATTTGAACCATATCTCTCATGATGATGTGCCAGGTAGCCCCTCCGCATCCTATGGTATCCCTTCTGCAAGTCCTCCCATATTCCACTCTGATGAAGAAATTATGGAAGCCATGACCACCCCTAATTTTCCCTCGGATGATATGTGTTAGTCATCAGTATTTTTCACTATCTTTATATGACTATAGGATGTTTATAAATTTATGAAAACAATATTCTTTTAATATCTTGAGTTTCAGAAATATCACTACCTTCATTATCCTTATAAGAACTTTTTCACTTTTCTTCAGTTGGTCTTCCCAAATCCATCCTGTTGCTCCTAAAAAACTCATTATGGGATTATACCTATCATTTTCATCCTCCTTCCCCGCCTATAACCTCATTGCCCTATTTTCCCTTGTCAATGAAATCCACCTTCCCTATAGGGTTTCCTATCGCTAACCCATTCCCATGTCCTTTTGGAAATAATAACCTATGACCATACTCTATTTTCACTTCAAAATATTTGAGTCAATTTTCAGTAAATATCAGGTCAAAGGACACTCCCACTAGGTCATTAGGGTTTTACATTATTTAAGGACATCCTTGGATGTTTCAGGCACTGCTTTTCCTTTGCTAGAATCTGGTTCAGATGTAATAAAATGTCAATACATGGTTATTCAAGAAGGACCTAAAAGTTTCCAAAGAGGACTATCTTCTCAGCTCAAACCTGCTAATGAGAAAAAGGGAAAAGTTCAGCACTTTTGCAGGAGTGTTGAAGGACTTGTCAGCAGAAGGTACTAATTAGGTGAATTGTCTACTCATGAACAAAAACAACTTACAGCAAAGGAAAGGGAAACAATGTTGTATTGAATATAATTAGGGTTTTTGAACTTGATTGTCTAGTTTAGTGCCAAAATAGTGATCACTTGCATAAAATGACATGGAGGAAGCACACTAGGCCAATTTCGCTTCAAACTATTTTTATGAACAAACGAAGATAAATTTGACAAAAGTGAGAGAGGTTTTGGTCAATCATAGGTAAAGGAAGAAAAATACTCATTTATTTTTTACAAATGTATCATGGTTTGGGATAAATGCTAAATTTACAGGTGTTACAAGAGGTTTGTTGTACTTCTAGAGTGACCTTAACAAAATAAAGTTTTCTAATAGCTGGAGTGTCCAAATTACTTGCTTGATGATTCAAATGACAACTGGACTGGAATATATTTCCAATGAGCTATCATGAGCTCAATTTTGAGTAGAGGAAGGCCTCCAAACATTTCTTGCACCAAAACTTTGTATTTCTTCACCCTCATTCAACACTTTTTGACCAGTCTTGGGAGAATAAAATTTTGGCAGGACAAATCAACTCCAATCAGTAAGAAAGAGGTATATCTTGAAATTAGACTTCAGGATGTTTCCAACGAGCTATCCTGGGACCAATTTGGACACCGGGAAGGTTTCCAAATATGGTCTGGAAAAAGGTGTTGCGCGCTAAGAAACTGGCGTTGCACCCTCAGCCCTTAGCACTGTGCCCTCAGCACTAGCACTGTGCGCTTGGACATAAACGGTTTCTCACTCTTCTAGCCTCTCAAATCACATCAAATTTCCTTCAAATATTTGCTCAAGTATTCTAAAGCACTGATAAGAGGTAAGTGCATGCCATAACCCACTTTGAAGCTATTTTGATCACTTTTAATAGAATGAAAATGAAACCCTAAAACAAAACCTAAGTTTTAAGCTTGAGATCACTATTTAAACCGTATTTCATACTCGTTGAAGAAAATCAGTGATAGACAGGGCAATTACATTGCTTAAGGAATGTCATTCATCTTGCTTATCACAACATCCATTCCCTTCATTCTCACTCATTCCATTCATTTGCAAAGCTACCATTCCGTACCCTCCCTTCATCTCATTTCACAATAGCCATAAGGTTTCACAAAAAAGAGTTTAAAGATGTCAGAGGAAGAAAATAGTGGCATTGTTGGTGAAGGACAAATTCCAAGGAGAAATGTACATAAGGGAAAACAAAAGATGCAGAAGAAGATGTACATGAGGCAGCCATTCATGACGAGGATGACCTCCATGAGACAAAGATTTATTTTTAACTTGTTGATTTAGATGATGAGCATGATGATGAGGCCCTAAAAATGATTTTCAAGCACAAGGATGCCCAAATTAGTGAACTTCATACCAACTTACAGAGATATAAGTTTATCATTGCATACTATGAGCAAGAAAATGAACAACTCAAGACCAAGCAGGCCATCATGGAGATTCAAATTCTCAAGGAAAAAAGAGAATAAAACAAGGAAAAGGAATTGATTAATAAAGGTATGTTGAAACCAATGAGGCAGAAGAAAAAGTGCCAAGAAAAAGACCTAGGACTAGAGGGCTGAAAGGAGCTCTAGAACTAGAGAGGAAAAAGGAGGTTGAGCTTGCTAATGAGCTTACACTGAATGAAAAATTTTCCATCATTGTCAATGATAACTGGTAAAAATTTCTTAACAGGGCCAACTGGTGTCTTTAGAAGCTTCCGGATAAGGAAAAAAAAAGACAATGACATATTTAAAAGGAGGGCCAAGAATTACTTGAAGAAAAACCAAATTGCAAGCTCAAAGCTACAAAAGGCCAAATCAAGACTTGAAAACCTAGCTAGGAAAAAGGAGAAGGAAAAGCTTAATATTCTTGCTGATGTAACCCTCCAAGCCTCTAAATCTACATCAGTAAGCTAAATTCCAAATTTGGCACCTTTTTGCAAATTTTTGATTCTTGAAAGTTTAGCTTGCAGAAAATTGGGTGAAACGCTCAGTGCCACTAGTGATGTGATATTTTTTTGGGAACTAAAATGAAAAATGGTTTACATATTCATGATCCTCATTCCAATTAAATCATCCACAAAAAATTTCAGCTCATTTGGAGCAAAACTGGTCCCTAAAACTGGCCAAAAACCACCTAAAAATCACCTTTCCGCCCTCTTTTCAGCACTGGCACTGTGCCCTTAGCAGTCTTGGGAGAATGAATTTTTGAATAGGAAAATGGAATCCATTCTATGAAATAAAGGCATATTTGGAAACTAGACAGGACAAAATTTCCAATGAGTTATCATGCAGCACATTTGGACACCGCGAAGGCCTCCAAAACTCAGCTGCAAAATAGGTGATTTTTCTAGTCTTGGCGATGTGCCCTTGTACCTTGGCATCGCACCCTTACTAGAAAGTCAAAAAATGACATCAGAAGTTATTGAAAAAGATATTTTGAATCCCTTAAGGACTGATATCTCCAAAATTAGCTCAGGAGTTATTTTAGAAGTTATTTTTGTCCTAAATGAGTCTTGGATATTTTTCCTTGGGCCTTGCATGGTCTCAAAGGTCAAAATGCCTTAAATATGTAATTAATGACTTCTCAAACCCTAGATAGGTTTCACCTCCTCACTTGGTAGATAAATACTGCATGGAGACTTCATTATGTTGTGGGTTTATTGTTGAGCTCAATATACATAGACTTAGAGTTGTGAAGAAATTGGTTTTGGAGCATTGTGGCTGTCTTGGATTGAGCATCAATCGAGAAAGCATATTCATAGGATTCATGAACCTGGTTAATGGTGATTTTTTTATAATTTAGTACTTTTATTCTTATTTTTTCCATATTGTGCATCTTTCTCTTGTAATAGAATAGAAAATTTAGCTTAAGATATGTTGTTAGAGGCACCTTAAGTCTGTCTACTTCTATTGCTCTAATGTTTTCCTGTGCTAGGTATGAATTGAGAATTCTTAATTGCTCTCTGATTCCACTTGGCTTGTTTTCCATGAAAATAATTTAATGGAGTCAAGCCAAAGAAGTTTATGGTATGCCCTATCCTTTGGTGTATCTTAAAATATTGTTTTTAAGGCCTTTTCTTTGAAGTTTACTGATTAGGGTTTGGCTAAAGAAGTTTATGGTTTTCCCTGTCCTTTAGTCCATCTTCAATAGTCACTCTGAAGGTATTTTTATAGTTTGATTAAGGATGTTAGGATTTCCCTGCTCTTTAATCATCACTTGTTTGTTATCTTGAATGTTTTCTAAGTCTGAAGGTAAATAACTAGAGAATTTAGGAGTTCCCTACTCTCTAGGGTTTGCTAGATTGTTGTTTTAAATTTTACTTGATAAGGCTAGGTCAAAGAATTTTATGTTGCACCCTATCCTTTGATTCTTTCTTGTAGCATATTATTCTTGAAGGCTCTTCTTGTTTTAGTATATGTTAAAGGATTCTTAATTGACCTTTAAACCTACTATGATCACAATTTAATGTTCATTTTACATCCACATAAGCCACTAAGATCCATTTGGCCTTGTTAACTTTCCCTATGAAACACACTTGACCTATTTTTGTACTTTTCAAGCCTTTCATGGACCCCATAGCCCAATGGATTGATTTTCCCTTACTCTGTATGTTCTACTTAACAACCTACCCAACCAAACCAAACAAAACAAACAAACCCTATCATTTTAACTATCCTAAAATCAGCGTCCTAAAAACATACAAGTCATATCTTTTATCAAATATAGAGAGAGCCCTCTCTAAGTCTAGGAAGGCTAGGTCCTAGGACTCCAAAGTTGGTTTGATGTTACCCTTGTCTATTTGGTGATTTCCAATCTGCCAAATTACAAGGAATTAATATAATGGCGATCACGATGGGACTGAGTAAGTAACAACTTAAATATTCCTTCAAAACTCAAAAATACCTTGTAAAACGTAGATAAATCAAGTGTTAGCCAATAATGATATCTGGTATATTTTCCATACTAACACAATGGCAAACATATTGGGGAACACTCATTAAAAATATTAGTGTTACATAAAGAACTCAGGAAAAAAAAAAATATCTCTATATTGGTATCCAATCATTGATGGTGGACAAAAATAAAATCCTCAAAAAGATAGCATCATCCACCTGGTGACTCCACTAGTTTCTAGTCGACCTGGTGACTCCACTATTCCTCACAGACTCCCTTGGGAATGCATTAATCAATCCTAATATTATAAAACCTAGCCACATACTTTGTGAATTTAGTAATCTTTCAGATAGGTCTGTTTCCAAAACCCTTACAAACTTTTAGCCTCTCTGTGTTGTGGGTCTGAAATCTAGCTTCAGAAAGAATCTACACCAAATCTCACCCTAACACAAATCCTCCTGCAATAGTTGACAATCCTGAAATCATCCTTAGGAAGTCTCCTAGATCTAAAAATTCAACTGTTAGCAGACCTACCCATGAAGCAAGTTCCCTACTTGAAATCCTTACAAACTTGTTGAATATCTGGTTGCTGATGGTGGACAACAAAGTTGAAATATTCCACCTAGCAACTCCACAACTCTCAATAGACCTAAATAATCCACTAGTAGAAGACTCTAGACTGGTTGAAAATATGTAGTGATCATTTTTTATTAATAAATATGGATTCAAGGATACAATGCAGATATGATCCAATGGACAGAGATCACATTCCTGGATTCCCACACAAAATTCCTAAGATAAATTCGGATTCAAACCTTCCTATGTTTCAAGATGAAAATTTTGATGACCCCTTGTTACATCTCATCAAATTTCATATACATACATGGAGGTTAAAATTTGAATGGCATGAGGACTGCCTCATGAAAATGTTCATGGGGACATTAGAAGGGAAAGCAAGGGAATGGTATGAAGGCTTGGACCCTGGTAGTTTGTTTTCTTTAAAATATTTCCACAAATTATTTTATGAGCATTATAAGGAAAATTTTCCATCTTTACCATTAGCTGAAAATTGTTCTGATTAGTCTAAGGATATCATACAATACCTTGTAAATATTGATGAAGACTTGGGAAATTGGCATCCTGAGGATCTATTAGAGGAAATTCATGCATTTCATACTCAAGTTAATTATTGTGACAACCAAAAGGAGTTGTTTGAGGATGAAATCAATCAGGAAATCAAGGAATATCCACAAGATCTCTCTAAAGGGACAAGTGATGATCCATCATATATTTTGTGTAAGGCTCAAGAAGACATCCAGCCTTATGATCTTTCACAATACAAAGAAAAACACTGTGTTTCAATCGCAGGAAAAGAAGAATCTATTGGGCATAAACACTCTCCTTTTAATCCCAACTACCATAGAGCATAAAATAAACTTATAGGTCAACATATGGTGGATCAACCTACTAATCTTGTGTGCATATTTGATAACATTCCTTCTATGAATAAGCTACCAAAGTATGATCAATATGATGATGATTATGTTCTCCAGAATCAAGATAACACTACAAAAAAAATACAAAGATAGTCATTTTCAGCAGCTCAAATATAGTGATCAACAAGTACAAATTAGCTATGAGAGTGAAGAAGAAAGTGCAGAAAGTTCAGAAAAAAGGGAAGGATATTTACCTCTTTGTTGTGCTTCATTTCAGTTCATCAAGGAAAAACTTAATACAATCATAAATCTGTAGTCTTTTGGTATTGTTATTAACAACAAAGAATGCGTTCAACCTCATTATTAGTCTTCACAAGAAAACGAAAACAATTGCTGTCCAATACAAAGAAAACAAGGACTGCCTCCTCCTTTATCTGAAGAAGAGATCAATCAGATTCTAACATGTAGCCAGCCTCTAAAATTTTATATAAATATATTATTTCTCTCTTTTCTACTACTAAGTTATATATTGCAGCCTTGCCTAATGAAGAAATAAGAGAACAGATTTATATTGGGGTTGTACTGCCTTCTCAAGAAGACTTATTTCCAAAGAGTGCTCCTGCTCATCAAAATGATGGCTTTCAGACACAACTCAACCCACTCAATCAGAGAATATCAGGTTTTCTAGAGGACAACATTGCAATATATTATGAGGCTGCTAAGGCAGATGATCATGAAGAGGGGGAAGAGATTCTTTCTCAAAAGAATCCCAAGCTTAACAAGTTGGAGCAAGGAATGGTCCCCGATACAACTGATTATTCAAATCCTCAGAGCCAGGTATTATTTGAGGATCTCTTTGCTATTTTCTTAAGGGCATATAAAGAAGGAACATGCTATGCCACGAATGGTATGTTACAGAGTGTAAAGAAGGTCTTGAGCACTGTTGTTCAAAAGCAAGTGAGATGGGAGTGGCCTTTTTGTATTTTTAGCATACCCAAAGGGCTGAATGAAAATCAATCATGTAGTCACTTACTTGATTGGTTGTATTGGAAAAGAGAGTTCATATAATGTAGATATCATATACAAGTTAGATTAGGATAGATAGGTATGAAAATAAGCTCAGTACTATGAGCATCTTTCTAGTTTTTAGTTTCAGATTGTTTGGACAAAAAGAAAGAAAAATAACAAAAAGGAGAAAAGAGGGCAGATAAAAGAAAAGGTAAAGCCCCATACCAAAAAAGAATGTTTATGAATGTGTGCAAGTCCAAATGCCACTAATTTTTGACAAAAAGGTCTTGTTAAATCATACAACCTAACCATGATTGAACATGTTTTAAATTTCTGCTAATAAGTTAGAAAATTAAGATTTTCCAAACCATCTAAACTTGGCTCATCAGTAGAATAGGTTAAGAAAATATGCTGGTTCCCAAAGCTCAAATATTAATTGAAGAGAAAGGAGAGGGATGAGTGAAAATTTTTCAAATTATAGCCCTCAGTTTTCTAGTTTTACTTGTACAAAATAAAATCTGTGTGCCACTTGTCCAAGATGCCACAACTCATGAAAAATCAAACTGCTCAACCTTGATTTGGTCATGTTTAGAATTTTATGTTTCTAGCTTAGAGAATGAACATGTTTCAAACTTTTTAACCTTGATAGATAAGTAAATTAGGTATAGAATAAAAAGGGTTCATTAGTCTAATCTGAGCTTTTGGATGATATAAGGGTATAAGTAGATAGTTTTTATGCTTTCAAAACAAAAGAGGATGTTCAGGGTTTTCCAATCCAAATGTGCCAAAATGAAGCAAAAATTTTAGGAAATGTATGATGGGTAGGTAGAGTTGATGTTTAAGCAATCATGTTTTTCAAGTTGTAAGATCACAACTTCAAAAAATGAAGGAAACCAACAAGCTTGTGAGGCATCTCATCTGTAAAATCAGAGATATCAGGTACTTGAAACCTCCTAAAAGGAGCCTCCCTCCAAAAGTGGAGCCACTATTAGTCATCAATATTTTTCACTATATTTAGATGACTATATGATGTTTATAGATTCTTGAAAACAATATTCCTTGAATATCTTGAGTTTTAGAAATCTCACTGCCTTCATTATCCTTATAAGAACGGTTTCACTTTTCTTTAGTTGGTCTTCCCAAAGCCACCCTGTTGCTCCTAAAAAACTCATTATGGGCTTATACCTCTCATTTTGATCCTCCTTTCCTGCCTATAACCTCATTGCCCTATTTTACCTTGTCAATGAAGTCCACCTTCCCTCTAGGGTTTTCTATAGCTAACTCATTCCGATGTCCTTTTGGACATAATAACATATGACAATACTCTGTTTTCACTTCAAAATACATGAGTCAATTTTCAGTCAAGATCAGGTCAAAGGACACTCCCACTAGGTCATTAGGGTTTTACATTGTTTAAGGACATCCTTGGATGTTTCAGGCACTACTTTTCCTTCGCTAGAATCTGGTTTAGATGTAATAGAATATGAAGACATGGTTATTCAAGAAGGACCTAAAAGTTTCCAAAGAGGACAATATTCTCAGTTAAAACCTGCTAATGAGAAAAAGGGATAAGTTCAGTACTTCTACAGGAGTGCTGAAGGATTTGTCAGCAGAACGTACTGATGAGGTGGACTGTCTACTCCTAAATGAAAACAACTTATAGCAAAGGAAAGGGAAAAAAATTGGTATTGAATATTATTAGGTTTTTCTAAATTTATGGTCTAGTTGAGTGCCAAAACAGTGATCACTTGCAGAAAATGACATGGAGGAAGCACACCAGGCGAGTTTCGCTTCAAATTGTGTTTCTGAACAAACAAAGATAAATTTGACAAAAGTGAGAGAAGTGTTTGTCAACCATAGGTAAAGGAAGAAAAAAACTCCTTTATTTTTTAGACAGCCATCATGGTTTGGGAGAAATGCTAAATTTACAGGTGCTACAAGAGGTTTGCTGCACTTCTGGAGTGACCTTGGGAAAATTAGGTTTTCTCATAGCTGGATTGTCCAAATGAATTGCTTGATGATTCAAATGACAACTAGACTGGAATATATTTCAAATGAGCTATCATGAGCACAACTTGGAGTTGAGTAAGGCCTCAAAAAGTTCCTTCCACCAACACTGTACATTTATGTACCCTCATTCAGCACTTTTTAACCAGTCTTGGGCAAATCAAATTTTGACAAGCCAACTCCAATCAGAAAACAAGAGGTATATTTGGAATTCAGACTTGAAAATATTTCCAACGAGCTATCCTGGGCCAAATTTGGACATTAGGAAGGCCTCCAAATATGGTCTGCAATAATGTGCTGCACGCTCAGAAACTTGCACTGCACTTTCAAAAACTGGCGCTGCCCCGTCAGCCCTTGGCGCTGCACCCTCAGCACTGGCACTGCATGCTTGGAAAGAGAGGGTTTCTCACTCTTCTAGCCTCTTGAATCACATCAAATGGCCTTCAAATATTTTCTCAAGTCTTCTAAGGCACTGATAAGAGGTAAGTGCATGTCATAACCCACTTTGAAGCTACTTTGATCACTTTTAATAGAATGAAAAGGAAACCCTAAGTTTAAGCTTCATATTTCTGTTTAAAACCTATTTCATACTCCTTGAATAAAATTAGTGAGAGAAATGGAAATTACATTGCTTAAGGTCTGTCATTCATCTTTCTTGTCACAACATCCATTCCCTTCATTCTCACTCATTCCATTCATTTGCAAAGCTTCCATTTCATACCCTCCCTTCATCTCATTTTACATCAGCCCTAGGGTTTCATAAAATATATTTTAAAGATGTTAGAGGAAGAAAACAATGGCATTTTTGGTGAAGGACAAATTCCAACGAGAAAGGTACATAAGGGCAAACAAAAGATGGAAGAAGAAGATGTACATGAGGTAGCCATTCATGATGAGGATGACCTCCATGAGATAGAGATTGATTTTGACCTTGTTGATTTAGATGATGAGCATTATGATGAGGCCTTCAAAATTATTTTCAAGCAGAAGGATGCCCAAATCAGTGAGCTGCAGACCAACTTAGAGATATATAAGTTTATCATTGCATACTATGAGCAGGAAAATGAACAACTCAAGACCAAGAAAGCCATCATGGAGTTTCAAATTCTCAAGGAAAAAAGAGAATAAAACAAGGAAAAGGCATTGATTGATGAGGCCTATGAAAGGTATGGTGAAAACAATGAGGCAGAAGAAAAAGTGTATGGAAAAAGACCTAGGACTAGAGGGTTGAAAAGAGCTCTAGAACTAGAGAGTAAAAAGGAGGATGAGCTTGGTAATGAGCTTATATTGAATGAACAATTTTCCATCATTGTCAATGAAAATTGGGAAACATGGCTTGACAGGGCAAACTATCATGTTGCAAAGCTCCTGGAGAAGGAAAACAAAGACAATGACATATTTAAAATGAGGGCGAAGAACTACTTCAAGGAAGACCAAATTGCAAGCTCAAAGCTACAAAAGGCCAAATAAGGACTTGAAACCCTAGCCAAGAAAAAGGAGAAGGAAAAGATTAATATTATTGTTGATTTATCCCTCCAAGCCTCTAAATCTTCATCAACAAGCTAAATTCCAAAATTTTCACCTTTGTGCACATTTCTTATCCTTGACAGTTTGGCTTGCAGAAAATTGGGCCAAATGCGCAGCGCCAGTGGCACTGTGCTATTTTTTGGGGCAATAAAATGATAAATGGTTTACATATTCATGATCCTCATTGAAATTACATCATCCACAGAAAATTTCAGCTCATTTGGAGCAAAACTGGTCCCTCAAAAGGCCAAAAGCCACTTAAAAAACACCTTTTCTGCTCTCTTTTCAACACTGGCACTACACCATTAGCAGTCATGGGATAATGGATTTTTGACCAGGAAAATGGACTCCATTCTAGAAAATAAAGCTATATTTGGAGACTATATAGGATAGGCTTTCCAATGAGTTATCATGGAGCTCATTTGGTCACCGAGAAGGCCTCCACAACCCAGCTAAAAAACAGGTGATTTTTCCAGTCTTGGCGAACTTGCGCGTTTGACCTGGCGTTGCACCCTTGTAGCTTGGCACTGTGCCCTTACCAAAAATTCAACAAAATACATCAGAAGTTATTGAAAAATATATTTTTAAGCCCTTAAGGACAATATCGAAAAAATTAGTTGAGGAGTTATGTTAGAAGTTATTTTTGTCTTAAATGAGTCTTGGATATTTTGCCTTGGGCCTTGCATGGTCTCAAAGGTCAAAATGCCTTAAATATGTAATAAATGACTTCTCAAACCCTAGCTAGGTTTCACCTCCTCACTTGGAAGATAAATACTGCATATAGCTTCATTATGTTGTGGGTTGATTGTTGATCTCAATATACATAGACTTGGAGTTGTGAAGAAATTGGTTTTGGAGCTTTGTGACTGTCTTGGATTGAGCATCAATGGAGTAAGCATATTCATAGGATTCATGAACCTGGTTAATGGTGATGTTGTTCTAATTTAGTACTTGTCTTCTTATTTTTTCCATATTGTGCATATTTCTCTTGTATTAAAATATAAAGTTTAGCTTAAGGTATGCTGTTAGAGGCACCTTAAGTTTGTCTGCTTCTATTGGTCTAATGTTTTCCTTTGCTAGGTCTGACTAGAGACTTCTTAATTTCTCTCTGGTTCCACTTAGCTTTTTTTCCTTGAAAATAATTTAATGGAGTCTAGCTAAAGAATTATATGGTATGCTGTGTCCTTCGGTGTAGCTTAAAACATTGTTTTTAAGAACTTTTCTTTCAAGTTTACTGATTAGGGTTTTCCTGAAGAAGTTTATGGTTTGCCCTGTCCTTTAGTCCATATTGAATGGTCACTTTGAAGGTATTTTATAGTTTGATTAAGGATTTTAGGAGTTCCCTGCTCTTTAATCATCACTTGCTTGTTATCTTGAATGTTTTCTAAGTCTGAAGGTAAATAACTAGAGAATTTAGGAGTTCCCTACTCTCTAGGGTTTGCTCGATTGTTGTTTTAAATTTTACTTGATAAAACTAGGTCAAAGAAGTTTATGGTGTGCCTTTTCCTTTGATTCTTTATTAAAGCATAGTATTCTTGAAGGCTCTTCTTGTTTTAGTATATGTTAAAGGATTCTTAATTTTCCTTTAAGCCTACTATGTTCACAATTTAATGTTCATTTTATATCCACATAAGCTACTAAGATCCATTTGGCCTTGTTAACTTGCCCTATGAAACACCCTTGACCTATTGTTGTACTTTTCAAGCCTTTCACATACCCCATAGACCAATGGATTGATTTTCCCTTACTCTGTCTATTCTACTTAACAACCTACCCAACCAAACCAAACAAAACAAACAAACCCTATCATTTTAACTAGCCTAAAATCAGCATCTTAAAAACATACAAGTCATATCTTTTATCAAATATAGAGAGAGCCCTCTCTGACTCTAGGAAGGCTAGGTCCTAGGGTGCCAAAGTTGGTTTGATGTTACCCTTGTCTATTTGGTCATTACCAATCTACCAAATTACAGGGACCTAACAATATGCACCATTGTGCATACTTCCTTTCGCAGTAGTCCTATGACCGGTATGTTGTGGAGCCTAAAGACTTCATCAATGATGAGGTCGATTGGTTTAGAAATCCCATTCCTGCACCAGAGTCTTTTGAAGAAGGAAATATGGTGAAAATATCTCCTACCATTAAAACTAAAATTTTGAATAAACCAGGAGTAGAATAAAAAATTACCTCGTGGGCACATTGTACCCGAGAAGAAATTGAAGCTTACACTGTGATATTCAAACAATTTCGTGATTTTTTCGCGTGGTCCTATTTAGAGATCCCCAGGATTGATCCTGCCATTGTTGAACACCATATCGACACATGGCCTGATGAAAATCCTATCCTTAAAAATTTTAGACCCATCAATCCCTCCAGATGAGAGGCTATCAAAGTCGAAATTGAGAAGCTCAAGAAGGATGGTTTTATCTATCTCATTGAGTACACCACATGGGTTTCGAGCTTGATTCCCCTTCTCAGGAAACAAAGCACCATTCATGTTTGCACTAAATTTTGTGACCTGAACAAAGCTTGTTCCAAAGAAAACTTTCCCACACCATTCACTGACCAAATCATGGATGAGTGTGCAAGAAATGAGGTTCTATCCTTTATGGATGGTTTCTCCAGGTATAACACGATTACTATTTGTTGTTGAGGTATAAAAGGTGCCTATTTTAACACCTATTTATCTCACATTAATTATCAATCCGGGAGCGAATTTTTATTTCAAGAGTGTACTCTGTCTGAGGCAACAATTTATCCAAGAGTAATGCTTTGCAATATGCAGTATAGTGTTCGAAATACAAGAGTAAATGGATTCTTGAAAAATAAATTTAACTAAAACAACATAAACTCAAATGCTCTGAAATCTTAATTAAACCAATCTGCAAAACATCGATCAAGGATACAGTAGCAATAACTCCTTCCCTTAGATATCGATGCAAGATAACCAAACTGGGAACTTGGAAGCAATAACCAGTGTCCTCTATAGTTGGTGATCTTTAAAGCAATCGAAAGGAAAGCAAACTCAATCTTCGTGTTGCAAAAAATAACTAAAAGGAACAAAATATGGAAGCTAATGAATTGAAACTGAACAACAATGTAAATGAATAACAAACTAAAACTAGAAGAATCGAACAACAAATATTAACTAATGGAATTGAATAACAAAACGCTATTAAACGGCAAATCCCATTGAACAACAAACTGAATAGCGAAGCTTCCTATCTGCATTCTGAAATGAACAACAGTTAAACGAAACAGCAAATGGAATGGAACATCAAATTTCGAACAGCGAAGCATAACAAGATAAGTAATTCGAGGATTAAGACTCTTATTAAATTGGGAAGGAATGACAATGCAATCCATTATAATAAAACAGTAAACTGTTAAGCACATAATTATGAATTAACTAAGATAGAACCAATATCACTTCCGTGAATCCAAGGATGTTCTAAGTAAGGAAATATGATGTCTCAATTAACCCACGCTGTAAGAAATAAGATTTAGATCATACGATAATGAAATAACTCATAAACATAGCGTGTAATACATAAAGACAGTAAAATGATAAACAAATATTGAAATAAACTCACAGTAACATGCATGTAGAAAATCGATCACACACTGCAAGAATTGGAAATATAACACAGAGGAGCAGTTCACGCTACCAGGGGTTGGGCCCTTAACCACCAGCAGGGACTGCTCAAGCTACTTTAGATGATGTGAACGGAACAACAACTTCAATTAATCATTAAACTGGAGCAGCATTACAATGGAATCGTTCTTTCAATAACACAACTTTGAATTAAGTTTACAATTCACAAAAGCAACAACTATGATCCCCCCTCTCTCTTTTACAAATGTCTCCTTTTATAACTAGAAGGAGGAAAAATTAAATAGCAAATATGATCTCCCATAACAATATTGGATTTTTTCCAACGACTTGATCAATCAGAAAATATATTTCCAACAATATTTCAACAAGAGCAAGGCGAATTTGGCTTTGCAGCTGAGATTTGGAGGACGGCCGCAACAACAAATCTGAGAAAATCGTGCTCAAAGAACCCTGCGTTTCTCTCAATACATGCCAAATTTGGGCAAACCGTTCCTAAAAAAGTTAATTGGGCCCCTTATGGACAAAACCCATGTTCCGAATTTTCTAGATTCTTCTTCATTTGCTCATAATCTCAACCGCAAAACTATCACTTCTTATTCTAGCGAATTTCTGAGTTGGAATATTTGATGATGATTTGGAGATCAAATCTTCAATCTGGAAAATATCTTGGAGGCTAAAATGGTGAGTGATATTTCAAAATATATTAATAAACCATAATTGATAAAATTATGCATAATAATCATCAATTTATTAAAAATAAATGAGAAGAAATAATATTCATCCATAAGAGCATAAATCATTATAAAATGGATTTATATGATAAATTATAATAAATGATATGATAAAGAAGAGTAAAAATGGATGAAATAAGTGTTAAAAAGTGGTCCTATTCACGGCCCAGCATACCCCCAAACTGAATATATTGCATGCCCTCATGCAATCCAAAGACAAAATCCATGTGTTAACTAAGCAAAGAAAATTGTTCATCCTAACTCATGAAATGGATGGAACAAATGAATTTTTCCTCAAATAATGAATATTAAATTTTAGCAATCTTGATGAAGGCATAACAACTATATGTATATGAATTTGCAGAAAAATGTAACATAAGTAATAGCAAACTTCATTAACCATTTTCTCAAAAATCAGATCATTTTGATGCACGGATCATGAGATATAAACAAAATGGTTGTAGGTGATAGTGCGTAATTTTCGAAATTTTATGAACTAATTTAGCGTGAAATTATCTGGGTTTGTGTATTTTAATGATACCTCTTTGTTATCCAGAAATCACAAGAATTCAGTTCATAGTTTTGAAGATATATGTAAATCAATTTCTGCACTATATACAAATGAAATTGTATGCCTTAAATGAGAAAGAAAGTGGAAAACATCCATCATGTGTAGCAATCCCCCCCCCAAACTGAAGAATTAGCATGTCCTCATGTGATGCTAGAGAACAAAGAGAGGTGGTTGCTACAATCTGTTGAAATCTATGCTTGGTGTAAAACAACATGGAATAAGGGAGGTGTTGAAAATGAATAAGAATATCAAATGGATAATATAGAAGATTACTGACATGGTCATATGAAAGAAATGAAGGAAATCAACACTCCCCCAAACTGAAATATGAGACGTGTTTAAAAAAAATTGGGAAGTGGTAAAGATGTGGAATGAATGATGATAAATAATGCTCGATGGATTTTCATGAAATTCTCCTAAATTCATAATAAATCAGAAAATTATGCTATTTTATCTCAAGTGTTACCTCCGAAAAAATGTGGAATGACATGTAGGGACTGGCCTTTGTTGAAGCTGATGTAGGCTTAGCGGATACTGAAAGTGATGTAAAAGGTGGAAGCCATGCAAGCACATCATGTCCAAAGAATTGTACATGTTCACGAACCTTTGATGTTAATTGCAATAATGTGGTCGTGCTGTGAATAGAATTTCCACCCATACTTGTTGTGCTCCTATAAACAAATCACAATTTTGTATGCAATTTTCTTGAATCCACAATTTTAGTTTGGAATGGCAACAGATAAGATGCATGCAAAAAAGTTCAAACAGAAAAAATTCTGTAAAAATGCAGTATCAATATTGTGGCAAATCAACAAAATAGAAGAGCAACGTATTGCACAACAATTGTACAACATGGAAAGTCATACATACTTATGATAAAATCCATGCATGTGATAAATCCATAAGGAAATTATCGTAAGGAAATCCATAAATACATAAGGAAATTATCGCATTACTAAAATCCATGCATGTGATAAATCGTAAACAGATATATAAGCGTTTTGTAATGATTCAAGGATAAGGGACAGCTTAAGATAAACATAAGTACAAATGCGTTTAATACCCACTTAAACTAATGTGATCGATTTATGATGATTTTCATGTATAATAGGTTCGAAATCAAAGGTTAAGGATTCATACTTTCATCTAATATTTAAATAGAGATATAGGAAAAAGGGTTTAATATTACTATTGATGTGTATAAATGTGTCTCCAATACCATCAGCAGAGCTCTGTTGCCCATAGGTGTCCATAACCTTGACAGAGTTGCTCTCTCACCCTTGGAACCATTTTCCTTTATATATGCTGAGGAAGTGCTTGTTAATTTTCATAAAGGAGGCCATTGTGCTGGCTTGGTGACCAGATAAATCACAATTCCATTCACTGGGAAGAAGTGAAAAGTGGGCAGGCCGACTCGTGATGAGACCTCCTGTTCCAAGGAATTCTTAATTTTTTCAATTGTCCATTGGACCATATCCCTGGTTTGGTGGCCATGATGGGAGTACCACTTCACTTGCTTCCTTATGAACATGGTAGGCCGACTCTTGATGAGACCCGCTATCCTCCATCTGGAAAATTATAAAATTATTAATGAAATATGTAAATATTTTTCTTTTCATATAGCACTTTCCTATTTATTCATAAAGGATGGCTCAACACTCCTTAAGAGTAGGGATGGTGGAAGATGTCTGAACAGCTCAATAGAAAATAATATGCCCTTGTTCCTACTCCATAAGTAAAAATCAAAGAAAGCTATAAAATATGGGAAATAACCAACATGATAAATATAATCGATCATATGAATTTAGTGGTAGTAAGACAACAAAATCATGTTATTGATTATGTCCCATTTTCCTTTTTCTTATCATTACTAAACAACTTTCTTAAAAATGACGATTTCTTTTAATTTGTTGATTACAGTAAACTCTAATTTTTATGATTTTGTATCCTTCCATAAATTGTATGTTTGTCTTTCAAAAAGTTATGAAAAATTCAAAAAAATCCTCAAAAAATTGTTCACAAACAAGAAAAATGCACTCAAAAAGTGTTGTTCCTTTGGAAAGGAACAATAAAAACAATCTGCGAAAATTTTGTTCCTTTGGAAAGGAACAGCAAGAACAGTCGGTGTTCTTCCTTTTGAAAGGAATAGCAAAAACGAGCAGTGTTGTTCCTTTTGAAAGGAACAGCAAAAAAAGAGCAGTGATGTTCCTTTTGAAGGGAAAAACAAAATCATGCAAAAAATGTTGTTATTTTTTCAAATAACAACAAAACTAATTAGCGAAAATGTTGTTCCTTTTGGAATGAACAACAAAAATAAACACACAAACACATTGTCTCTTAAGAGGAACGACTGCTATTCCTTGAGAGAAATAATAACTGTTCCTTAAGAGGAACAACAAACAAATATAAACACGTAAAAAGGAAAAAAGAGAGAAAAAAAAAAAGCTAATATGCAATCCATTACCAAGAAAATTCAATCAAATAGAAAGGAAATTTTATGTACAGGTTTCAAGAAAAAGTAATTTTTTTACAAAATTGGTGCTACTGAAGAATTGCATTCTGCAATTGAAACTTGCATGGTGGGGTCCTTATTATTCAATTACCACTGGAGCAGAAATTATAATTTGAAGAGATTAACACCCGAAACACAAAGACATAAAAGAAATCAGAAAAAAAACAACACTTTATTAAGTTACAACAGCTATGATGTTATTTCTAAGAGAATATCAAATCTATTAATGGAAAAAAAATGATCTTTTGAGAAATGTTTGGCAGCAGTGATATGAATATTCAAATGGAAACCAATTCTTCATTTCTTCTTGTTATGAATCTATTAGGTAATGAACTGGATGAAATTCCCTTGTTTCACTAAAATTTCTCTCAAGAATCGCTCGTCCATAAATTGACCTTTTTTGTTCTGCCAGGACCTGCAAAAAATGAGTGTCCACCTGCAATAAAACATTAAATCATGGAGAAAGAGAGGTGCGTGGGATCTCCTAATCCAAGAATTATGAAAAAAAACTAACAAGTAGTTACTCTGTAGAACAATTCCACCAAAAAATAAAACAAATTATACTTGCTACCTGCGGGAGAGCAGTGGTCGACTATACTAACCAGCAGTGTTTTAATCACAACTTCTTTGTTTTTTGTCCAATTTGAGTGATTCCAAAGCCAAATGAGAGATAATTAAAAGGATTATCTCAAATATAAACAGATTTTAACAATTTCATGTAATGGTATGTTAAACTTGCTTAGAACAACCTTCATAATAGAGTCATTTTCGATTTTCCAGCTCAGACCAACAGTTGGTATTTCAAGCATAAATTTTTCGTTTGATGGTGGATTGAAACGATTCAAATTGGAGATTAAATTAGATTCACTTATTGATATCCAATAGAAATATATTTTGCAGATGAGAATAATTGATGGGTCAAATATGTTAAGGAACAGCTGAGAAAACAGAGTTTCAAGAACGCTAATTTATGATAGGCAGTCAGTATTTTGGTCATAAATTCCTCATACGATATCAAAATTGAGTGACTCAAATTTATTTGTAAACTAGATTCATAGAGGAATCTACCATAGAAACAGGTTTTAAAAATATAGTCATTTAGGCCTCCAAAAACTGACTGTCCCAACTCTGTTCCTGAGCTGCCTGTTAGACACCCTGTCAATGTTTTGGTTCTAACTTTTTCGTTTCAAATCCAAATTGAGTGATTAAAATTGAGTTAGAAAGTATAAATAAAGGGCTACTTAGGATAGAAACAATTTTTAAAAATATTCAATTTTGGTTGCCCAAAACATGATTGTCCCAACTGTGTTTTCAGAAATTTCATCAAGCCCGCAAGCCAAAAAAATATGATATTCAAGAAATTTTTCCATATTGATGATAAAAATGAATACAAGTGTTTGTAGAATTTTTTTTTGCAATATAATTCATATACATACATAGATAAATTAGAATATTTATCATCAATGTTGATTTCACAGTGTGTTGCAACAAAGAAACAACTATTTTTACAAAAAATAAAAAAAATGTGTTTGTTTTATTTCCTTATTTATTTTATTTTCTCCACTATCCTACTCTTATTTGGAGAATGAATAATATTACGTACAAGATTATTTCTAGTGGAGCCATTTACGAAATAAGAACTTTAGTACATACATACCCAAATTTGAAAAATGTATGTTAATAAAAATTAGGGTATGAGAAGTCAACTTCCCTTGAAAAGATGGTACCAAAAATTGTTGAAGTATGTAGTGATGCTGCAAACCAATGATGGAGTGAAACCAATATTCAATATATCCTTTGCTTCCTTGATTTCCCATAGCCATCGTATCATTAAGTTCTTGAGCTTTTAAAATTGTTTGTTGGTGAAAAATAGAAGAAACCTCATTTTCTTTTGTAACTTCTACAATTTTTGGATTTGATTGATTCTGAGTCTCAGTGTAAGTTTTATCCAATAGTGCATGTGAGATAGAATGGGTGGGAAGGGTGCGTAAATTTTGCAGTTCAAAACTGTAAGCATGTTGTACTGGTTTATTATGGTGAGGTTGTGGAATGATATGAGAAGGAGATTGTGTAGGGAATGGAGCCTCTTAATGATGTAGTTGATTATGTTAAGTGGATGATTTTGATAGGCAAGCAAGATGTTGTGGAAGAGCTGGAATATGTGTTTGTGCTACAAGATGAGGGAGAGTAGTCATGCAATCATAAGGTGAACCATGCCAAGCTTGTAGACAAGATTGGTGGTGGTTGTATTGAGATTGGCATGGCTGCCCTAACATATGAGTATTCCATAATGGATTATGAAAGTAAGAGAATGGAGAGGAAGTGTTTTGAACCATACCTGTTAACCTTGTTGCAGCTTCCCCATCTCTTTCATATGCCACTTCCAAATTAGATAAGGAAGAACAACTACCTATGGAATGCTCCTTTCGGTAATGAGGTCAAAACACTTCATCAAATTCTTGATTTTTCCGAACCTGCAAAACATTCAATTGTGTATTTAGAGAGCTAATAAAATTATATTTAAAATTTTCAAATAAAACCTTGATTTCAGCTCTTATATCTTTTTTTCTTGTAGCAAATTTGGAAAAGAAAGAAGAAGCTTCTCTAGAATTCTTACCATCCTTGAAAATTCCTCTTGAATACCTTATGCACAACTCACAAACATTATCATATGATAACTGAAAAACATCACCTTTTCCTATCAAATTTAAGAGTTCTAAAAATTTATTTTTGATTCCTTTAAGAAGGAGTGTTTTCAAGATCTCTTTTTCCAAATGCTTATGCTTTGATTTTTGAAGGTTGTATCGAAATCACTCCACATAGTCCTCCACGATTTCATCTTCCCCTTGTATCATACCAAAAATATCTTCATTGGATTTGCAATAGTCTTGGTACTTCTTCAAGAATATGTTCTTCATGTCCTCCCATGTTTTGATACAGTTCCCACCTAGGCTCATGAACCATCGGAGAGCTGCTCCTTTTAGAGTAAGAGGAAACACTTTCAATCTTTCATCATTAGTACAATAATCATATCCTCTACAAATTATGTCAAACTCAAATAAGAATGTATCTGGATCTTCATTTGTCAAACCATGAAAATTTGGTAGAGACAATGGTGGAATTATGTGCATTTGTGTCACTCCTCCTATATCTTTGATAGGAAATTCAAAAGTTGCAATGTGAGCCATTTCTTACCATAATAGAAGATGTTCTTCAGGTGTTTCTTTAAGGATCCTCCTTCCAATGTTCCTGTCAATTGGTTAGTGAAATGGGTGGTGCTTACATCACCAGTCGAGAGGAATTACAAGATTTTTTCAAAAATTCTACCTCTAAAATTCAAGAAAAACACAAGAATTCATTCCTACCTTAAGCTTTCACTCAATTCTATTGTGAAGCGGGCCAGTGAACAAGTGTGTTTCTTTCTCGGTGTGCAGGTTCTTACCTTCCATCTTTAATACCGAATTCTTCCCAAGCAGAAAAAAATTAAATATGCATCACTCTTTCTAAATGGCGTACACTCTCCCTGGAAACGGCGCCAAAATGTCGAGGTATAAAAGGTGCCTATTTTAACACCTATTTATCTCACATTAATTATCAATCCGGGAGCGACTTTTTATTTCAAGAGTGTTCTCTGTCTAAGACAACAATTTATCCAAGTGTAATGCTTTGCAATATATAGTACAGTGTTCGAAATACAAGAGGAAATGGATGCTTGAGAAAGAAATTTAACTACAACAACATAAACTCAAATGCTCTGAAATCTTAATTAAACCAATCTGCAAAACATCGATCAGGGATACAGTAGCAATAACTCCTTCCCTTAGAAATCGATGCAAGATAACCAATCTAGGAACTTGGAAGCAATAACCAGTGTCCTCTACAGTTGGTGATCTTTAAAGTAATCGAAAGGAAAGTAAACTCAATCTTCGTATTGATAAAAATAACTAAAAGGAACAAAATCTGGAAACTAATGAATTAAAACTGAACAACAATGTAAATGAATAACAAACTAAAACTGGAAGAATCGAACAACAAATATTAACTAATGGAATTGAACAACAAAACTCTATTAAATGACAAATCCTATTGAACAACAAACTGAATAGCGAAGCTTTGTATCTGCACTCTGAAATGAACAACAGTTAAACAAAATAGCAAATGGAATGGAACATCAAATGTCGAACAGTGAAGCATAACAAGATAAGTAATTCGAGGATTAAGACTCTTGTTAAATTGGGAAGGAATGGCAACGCAATCCATTATAATAAAACAGTAAATTGTTAAGCACAGAATTATGGATTAAGTAAGATAGAACCAATATCACTTCCGCGAATCCAAGGATGTTCTAAGTAAGGAAATATGTTGTCTCAATTAACCCATGCTATAAGAAATAAGATTCAGATCATACGATAATGAAATAAATCATAAAGAGAGCACGTAATACATAAAGATAGTAAAATGATAAACAATTAATGAAATAAACTCACAATAACATGCATGTATCAAATCAATCACCCACTGCAGGAATTGGAAATATAACACAGAGGAGCAGTTCACGCTGCCAGGGGTCAGGCCCTTAACCACCAGCAGGGACTGCTCAAGCTACTTCAGATGATGTGAACGGAACAACAACTTCAATTAATCATTAAAATGGAGCAGCATTACAATGGAATCATTCTTTCAATAACACAGCTTTGAATTAATTTTACAATTCACAAAAGAAACAACTATGATCCCCCCTCTCTCTTTTACAAACGTCTCCTTTTATAACCAGAAGGAGGAGAAATTAAATAGCAAATATGATCTCCCATAACAATATTGGATTGTTCCCAACAACTTGATCAACTAGAAAATATATTTCGAACAATATTTCAACAAGAGCAAGGCGAATTTGGCTTTACAGCTGAGATTTGGAGGATGACTGCAACAACAAATATGAGAAAATCGTGCTCAAAGAACCCTGCATTTCTCTCAATACAGGCCAAATTTGGGCAAACCATTCTTTGGAAAAGTTAGCTGGGCCCGTTTTGGACAAAACCCATGTTCCATATTTTCTAGATTCTTCTTCATTTGCTAAGAATATCAACCGCAAAACTGTCACTTCTTATTCCAACGAATTTCTGAGTTGGAATATTTGATGATGATTTGGAGATCAAATCTTCAATCTAGCAAATATCTTGGAGGCTAAAATGGTGAGTGATATTAAAAAATATATTAATAAACCTTAATTGATAAAATTATGCATAATAATCATCAATTTATTAAAAATAAAGGAGAAGAAATAATATTCATCCATAAGAGCATAAATCATTATAAAATGGATTTATGTGATAAATTATCATAAATGATATGATAAAGAAGAGTAAAAATGGATGAAATAAGTGTTAAAAAGTGGTCATATTCACAGCCCAACACTTGTCATGATGATCAGTTAAAAACTATGTTCATCAGTCCATTGGGGACTTTTTCTTATAGGGTCATGCCTTTTGGCCTAAATAATTCTAGAGCCACCTTCTAGCAGACCATGTCTTACTACTTCCATGACTTGGCTCATACTATCCTTGCTTACCTTAGAAACCTCACTACTCGTTCTAGGCTTCAGGCACAACACATTCATGATTTTCGTGTTCTTTTTCACCAATGTCACAAGTATAATATCTCCCTCAACCCATTGAAGTGTGTATTTTGCATTCCTGTCGGTCGTCTATTGGGCTTCATTGTATCCAATAATGGTATAAAGCTTGATCCCCTCAAATTTAAAGCCATTCTTGAGCTTCCTATTCCTCGCCTTGCGATAGTTACAAAGTCTCGAAGGCAAAGACAACTTCATTCGTCGGTTCATCCATGACTATACCACCACTACACATGGGTTTCTCAGACTCCTTCGATATAAAATTCCATTTGTTTGGGATGACTATGCTCAACAGTATTTTGCTGGCCTAAAACAAGGCCGAGAAAGTCCTTAATGACTACCACACGCAGTGCTTGTGGTGGCCTTCCCCCTCTCCACTTTATCCCCTCTCCAAAAATGTTGCGTGTTGGGTATTTGTTTCCCTCTCCTTTAATGATTGTAGTGAATAAATCAGGCATTATTCCATTATCCAACTATTCACCCAAAGGGCGAGCTCCCTGCTCCCCTCCATCCTTTCATATCAACTGATCCCTTCTATAAGTAGGCCATTAACTTCATGGAGTGTCGACCTATATCTACTGGTAACCACAAGTATATCATCGTGGTAGTAGAATATTTCACCAAATGGGTTGAGGCCATGGCAACATTAAATAACATGAAGGCTACAACAACTCTCTTTCTCTTTAACCATGTTATCACTCGATTTGGCATTCCGAAGCAATTGGTCTCCGACCATGGATGACATTTTGAAGGTGAGATATCTGGTGAGCTATCCTATCTATTGGGCTTTTGAGCACTAATATTCATCGTCTTATTATCCCTAAGGTAATTGACACATTGAAGCAGTCAATAAAATCATTAAGACTATGCTTCAACGAACGATGAAGAAGCAAAAAACCAACTGGAACATTCTTATCTTCCCTAATTTGCGGGCCTATATAAATTCTATTGAAACTACCACCAGATTTACTCCTTTCCACCTTGTTTTTGGTGAGGAGGTAGTTTTACAGATCAAATGTGAAATCCCCTCCCTTCACCTAGCCGTTGAACTTGTCCCTGACACCCAACCTTTAGAAAAAATATTTATCATGCTTGAGCATGATTCCAAAGAACATCATGATGCATTTCAAAGTATTAAAGCGGAAAAAAAGTGGATGAAGGTCAACATTAATGAAAATTCCACCCTCATACCTTTCATAAAGGCAACCTTGTTCTAGTTTATGACCAAGCTCATGATGTTATTGATCATGGGAAGTTTGACTCATTATGGCTAGGACCTTACATCATTAGTAAGGATTTGCGAAAGGGGCATACCTTCTAGAGTATTTCGAAGGCCAACTCCTTCCCAACCCTCACAATGAACTTAACCTCAAGAAATGTGTATATTTCTCATCGACATGTGTGTATATATTTCTGTCATGCATTTAGGTAGCTTGCATTGTCCTCCATCATATAATTTTTTTTCTTGTGGCACCTTTCAAATGGATCCATAAATGACACCATATATCAGCCTTGTCGATGTAGCAAGTCGTTTCTCCTGGAATCTAGCCTTGGAAGCTTGGGCCATTTTTACCCCCTTGCATTCATTAGTCCTCTCCAAAGACGTATGCATTGGAGCTGCCATAAATAACCAGGCTGAATATAATGTAGTCATAGGTTTGTTAGTAGATGCCCTTGATCATTGAATCCTTCATATTAATGTTCATTTAGATTCCTTGTTGCTTGTCATGCAATAACCATGTCATTTTTAGAAGAGATTTACCAGTGAAGCTCTTAATCCACGAATTTTAATCCATTCCATTGAGTCATCTACTAGAGCCAAAAATCACTATGTAGATAATGTTGCGAGCAATATTCTAGATTGGCATTTAACACATGCATTTAACACAAGAGAATCATAAACAAAATGGCGAACCATATACTTTTCATATATAAAAATATGCATGTCCATATTATGTATCAAAAAAATCACAATTTTTTGGAGTCGAGGACTCTAAATAAATCCAACATGCCCAAAGAATGTTACAAAAAATAAAACTAGGGGCACTGCATGCCCCTACATCTAATCACTATCTGGAGTGTCACGAGCCAACGACTTAGCTCCACCAGTGCGTAGATCTCGAACTTCCTGTCCGACCATTACCTTGCGCTGCATGGCCCCTCACCACTAAGAAGGTAGCCCTATCCATTCCTCGATGTACTCGTCCTCAAGATCATGACACCCGAGCTCTGATACACTGGTCAACATCAGTTCACACTTGTAATGAACATCCTCCAGTAGAGCATCATAGTTATGTCTCTAAACACCTCTCACTCCACTAGATTTCGTAGCCAAAATTTACGAGTCAATACCTTATACATATTCTAAAATATTTAAATGCAACATAATATATAGAAAATTTTACTTACCATCTTGTCCCCATGATTGACTTGGCAGAAGTGGCAAGTTAGGGTCCCCTTGAAAGTTCATACCAATGTATAGATAGTCATCTATGTATAGTGGCATCGGATCCTAGTGTGTGAAACACTTGGGTCATAACACCCTTATGACTCTATCGCCTCATCCTCTCCACAACATTTGCCCCCAACAGGTCATCCTCGGATCCTGTGGGCCCCCATCCTAGATCTGCACATAAGGTCAAAGTGTGGTGATATTTTTAAAGAAGAATGAGCAGAAAACCATACTGAAAGGACAATATTGGTTCACCTATCGCTTTCATAATGACAACTGTCATTTCACCATCGATAGCATCATCTAGGCTCACCCATAGTAGGTACTTCTCAAAACACTCTCTACCAACATCATCTGCCCCCCAGTGATGTGACAAAATGTATGGTTGCCCATGATTCACAATACTGCTGCAACGATAGCCTGTGTCTCTAGCTACTCTATATCACTAATAAGAATGGTAATTCCCTTAGCACGAGCATCTGTCTATAAAGGCGCACCATGAACTGTGATATATTCCACCCACACGGTAAAATTGGATGTATATTTCTGGTGGGAGTGTCGTCAAAAAATAAATTTCTTGTATAGTTAGCTTGATTGTGTACTCCTACACCATGAAGGCCACCTGGTTTGTATCCCAGTAGCTCACTATGCTCAATATTAAGGGCTCACTTTCACTCATCAATGTGTTCTCAATGAACTTGAGAACACCATATCTAGCAAGTTCTTCTCGTACCACCTGATTCCCCTGGATCTCGGCTCAAAGAGAATCCAAATCTCTCTCATGCAAGCTAATCCTCAACTCTTCCATACGTGTACACAACCATCATGTTTATCAGTTCAAAGAAGGACAACTACCGCATAAATAGCCAAGTCCTGATCCTCAGCTAACAAATTGACCAAATGTCCCCTCTAGTTCCAACTTGCACCATTCAAGCTCTAGAAATGCGATATTGTTGTTCTCCCCTTAGGAACCTGTGAGCTAGGTCATTTTACAAGACCCAGAAAGTTCAAGCCAGTCATGAGGAGAGATAGGGGTCTCTTACTGATCCCTTGACACCTAATCTGAAAAACTAAACCATTGAAAATGCAGAGTAAGGTTAGGACACCTACCTACAACTGATGGATCCTAATTCATTTTCCCCGTTATGATTGCCTCAATAGTTACAAAACTCTCCTCCTCTCCAAATTCACCACAACTCAACTAGAGAATGAAATAAATTGGAGGGAAATCACCCTATTAAAGGAAAAACCCTAAATTTTCCTTCACCAATTGCGACAAAACCATAGCTCGATGTGATGAACAATAATAACCATTGGAAAGATATCACCAAGCACTATCATGGGTATCCACACACTTCACACTTCACCTAGAAGCCATTTTTCCAAGAAAGGTCACTTTACCGCCTCTTAAAATCAAACTTCTTCACTTGCACTGCTTGTGCTTAGGGCACCAATATTCCTTCATATTTTTCACCGCGTGTGTTGATTTTCGTCATGAGTAACCATCTTTTTCTGATTTTGTTTATGTTCCCCACCATACATATTCGGTGTGGTAGCCTCATCTAGTCACCCTTGTTCAGAGCATCTGAGTTGAATCATCATCGTATTCATTGAGCCTGTCCTGGGTCCCTTTTCCTCCTGTGATAGTATTCCATCCATTTTTTCCTTGTCTCTCTCTCTCGTGTCGCCCATTTTTGCCTCTAGCCATACTATCCCCCATCCCCTCTAAAGTCGAATCAGTCGTTGCCAGATCATCCATGCTTCTTATGCTCTGATAAGGGAAGTCGGATGTCCACTACTCAGTATCTTGTATTCCGTCATCATCCTTGGTGTTAGTCCATCAATCAATTTACTATGATCCATCATTCCTTAATTGAGTATTCATCATTTCCTCACCTATGGCAGACCTCCTTCTATCAACTTCAGCATATTTATTCCAAAAGATAGGTCTAGAGGGCAGTGTACCTTAGTTCTAGCTTCCATTCTTGTTCGGTGCCTCAGATCAGGCAAATGGAATCATCATTGTCCTTTGACTTGGTTGTTTCTCATTCGCTCGGCCTAAGCTCATTATTGCATGATTGAGATTCGTATACTTAATGGTCTGGTGATCCAGCATATTGTACCAGTGATTCTGAGGTGTGTGTGAGATGTTTCAGACCTCATGATGGGGTGGCCCTTCAGGTAGCCCCCCACTTGCCCGGATGACCTCGTTTTAAGCTACAATCTAATATACATCTTTGCATATTTGATGGATTTGGTTTCATCCACTTGCAATGGCCATAACATGCATTTTTCATTCAAATGATCCATTCATATTTATAGAGTCATTTCCTGTTTAGCAGGGATTTTTTGGTTTTTTGCTTGTCTCTTGTACTCATATATTATTGTATTCAGTCCTCCCTCATGTTTCTCCAGGTGCAGTATGTATGTGCTATCCATTAAATTTTTATGTATTCCATTTTATACGAGCATGTCATGTACCATTTATCATGTACTTTTATTTCTCAGTTCCATTTTTCTAGACACACCATTATTCTTTGTACTTTGTCATCTTAGCGGGCATAGGTCAGCCTCCACCGCCTCACTGAGAATAGTTAGCTAAACATTAAAGGATACTTATATAATTTTTAGGTCTCACCCCCTCAGTCATTGTCCTCTCTGTCTTTTCTCGGCCTATGTATCTGTCTCTCTCTAACTCCCCTTCGGTGTCTAGTTATTGTATTCTTACAATGTAGGACATATGATTATCTCCTAACACTCAGACATTGGGGGCCAATCTGTTATCACCAAAAATTGGTCATCTAACCATCTAAAATTAGATGAATTGAAGTATACCATGTAATACAAATTTTACCATAGTAAAATTGCTTTCACTATAAGAAATAATTTAATAAACAATATTTTATTAATTTATTTCTGGTTAAAACAATAAACCCCATGAGGAATAATTAAATAAATCCTTATTTTTTTTATTTTCCTCTAGGAATGATTAATTAAACCACTATTTAAATAATATTCATGGTAATATTTAGCCCAATTATGAGAAATAATTAGATAAATCATTATTTTTCCTATTTTTCTTTAGGAATAATTAATTAAAACATTATCTGGTTATTATTCCTTGTTAAATTTGACTAAATCACCTATAAATAATTAAAAAAATCATTATCGGTTAATTATTACTTAACCACATTCTTGAAATGATAAATAAATAATTATTTGTTTATTATTTCTAAATAAAGGTATTTAACCAATTTAAATACATTTTCCCTCCAACAAAATATAATAAAATATTCCAAGTGGTTAGATTTAGATCATGGTTAATAATATTTTATTATTCACCATTATCGAGGATAACTCAATAACTTGTTATAAATAGGAAGGTTTTTCCATTCATTATTCACATTGATCACTTTGATTTCCACACTTTGATAATTCTTCTTGCTGCTACTATTTTCTTTGCTTCTTGAGCTCCCATAGAGTTTAACACATTTTGGGTTTTTTGCACCACTGAGAGAGAGAAACTCCTAGATCTAAAACATTGAGGACAACCAAGAACACATCCCATTGAGGGGGACTGGTAACACTATTATTTTTTTCTTTCCCAGTTGTTAATATATTCAAAATTATTTAAATCTTGTCTTGTCCATTGGATGCATCAAGAAATTCTTATTTCTTTTTACTATTTAACTACTTTTACTACATAGATTTTGTTTTTTGCAACATTTTTTTAAGCTATCGATTGCATATCTGAAGAAGTTAAGCAACCATTTCTGTTGTTAGGATTGTTTTTCACACACAACTAAAGTGAGCCCTTTTCGTACACTTGCATTAAGAATTTATGCTAATAGGAATTAGCTCGATGAATAGATGGATCAGGCTTGAATAATATTCAACTCAAAGCTTCTAATCGAGAAATATCCACCCACAAAAGCTTCTATATTTTACTTTTTATTTTTACTTTCGTTGAGTCATGTGTGTAGTTTATAGTGGAAGACAAAGCACACATTTGCACAGGTTTTAATCACCAACACCGCGTATGTGCAAAATTTTTCTAGGAGAATGCACAAGTGACTAGAAGTACGTTTTTAAGCCATGACTGTAACACCCCTTGTTTTATGTTTTTTCAAGTTAGATATTTGAACTTCAATCCAAAGGGGAGTGGACTCCAATGGATAATTATTTTGTGGATGTAATTAATTATTTAATTTTAAAAAATAAATAAAATATTTCTGTGCATATTGACCAAATGAGAATTTTGAGATCACTTGCCAAATCCATGAGGTATGGAAAGAGGCTAAGACTTTCCCCAAAAATCTTTCAAAAATACTTGAAAGAATTTATTTCTAATTTATATTTTTGAGGAAAAATCTAGATTTCCCCAATGAGGTGGAGAGTAGTTAGGAAGAGGTAAAAAGTTGGAAAAGCAGAAAGCAGCTTTAAAAGTCCCTAAATAAGGGAAGCCTAGGAAAACAGGAATAAAAGCATCCTGTAATTCTAGACGCAGAATTAGAAATAGGATTTGGGGAGCATAAGCTTAAATAAGCTACTCCAGAACAGATTGGGGTTGGTCTGTTCTTGGAGAAGATCTCAGCTCGGGGGTGAGCTCTGGAGACAAAGGAACTCTAAGGTTGGGAGGATTGGTCATCTTCATAATTGGTATGCTCATAAGATTTTTATGAATGGTTAAACTAATTGCTGGAGTATTGTACTGGTGAATGTTGTAGCTATTATTTTATTTAAGTTAAAATTTCTCTTCCTTACTTTTAACATTATTCCATAGAAGAAATAACTCTCCTAGATTTTTGTAGTGTAGTAGGAGTATAGTCTAAGGAATGCTATCAACCAGAATCTCTAAACCATAGTCTGGTCTAAATCTGGAGATATTAAATAATTCCTTAGATATTAAACAGATTCATTAGAACAAGTAAAGTGTAACTTTAATCTGCGTTGGGAATATATTATTTAACTCATTTGCAAATCACTGAGAGTTGAATAGGGTGAGTGGAAACTATTAGTCTATGTTTGGCTATTTCCACTTAATTGCATGTAGGAAATTTAGTCATACTACTAGTTCAATGAAGAATGTTAATTCCAAGAAGAAGTAGATATACTAAATTAACAATACTTACGGAAGGAAAATAGACTACTGATAATATATACTTGCTCTTGGTAAGAATACTTATGATATTAATGTTCTGAAAAATTAGAACAAACTGAAAAATGGTAGAAGCTATCATTACTCCATAAAATTATACTGAACCACATACATGATACCTTGATATACTTGAGAAAAATCACAAATATCAGCAGCAGATGGTTATATAAATGTATAGGTATAGAGTGGAAATCAATTACTAAACGAGTACATGAGAACTTAATTATTAACCAGCCCTGCTTATACAATAACAAAGTTAACTCTCTGCCTCTGTGGACAGAGAACCATTATACTGGTATCTGATAATTTAGTTATTAAATTCTGTGGTGATGGAACTAAATTAATAATAAGATTTTTCTGTAGACTGATAGAGAAGGGAAGTATGAATATAAAAAGAGTATCAGTACAATTTCCACACATATAGATAAAGTGGAATAATTATAAAGAACTCAAGAGGCTACATTGAAATACATACATTATCTTATATGGCAACTACATTATATCCTCACATGAAGTGATATGAAAAACATAGTGGAAAAAAAAACCTCTCATTGTCATATGAGACCTCTGTACAGTAGAAAAAAAATATAAGTGAGTAATAGTTGATTCATACTAATCTAACTAGGGTACACTAAGTTTATTAAAACTCTCGATTAAACAACAAAAAAGAAATTTCTAGCCATTAACACCATGGATTTAAATAGAATTTCTCGACCATCTATGCAGTTAGCATTAAAGGGAGGTAGATGATATTATCGGAGGAAAGCATAATATTGAACCTAACTAATGTTTGTACCAAAAATTATTTTACAAATAAACATTATGGAAAAAAAAATTTAAATAATAGAGGGTATTCTGGGAATGATACCCATTTAAACCTACAACATATTTTATGCCGTAGGAGTTAAGCTTTCGAAATGTCACAGAATAGTATACCATTTCTTTCGCCGATTGAGAGAAGAATTTCACAGTTCCACCAAAATGAAAGTCCTAATTATTACAATTGTTACAAAAAAAAATTACAGAGACCAAAACTAAAACTAAATTTCTAGTTGAGACGAAATCTCGCATTTTATATAAAATCACTTTGGATCTCGAAGCATGAGGCAATACCAACCTGTTCAAGTCAAGTGAACGAAAACTTAAGTCGGATTCTAGAGAAGACCAAAGGAATCATTCCGTGAAAATACCCTTAACAAGTCATTACCTATAAACATCCATGTAAAATGAGTTAAATGCAAGAAGTAAAAATGGAGACAGCAAAGAAAAAAAAAAACGAAAATAGATGGATGCATCAAATTAAAATTGAGCAAGAAATTACCTCATACAAGTCATATTGAACCAAATTCCCTTAATCTATGATTACATAGAGGGAAGGAGAGTGTTAGGGTAATTATTTTACAAATGAAATGAGACAACAGGAGGGTGACGTGATGGTTGGCGAAGAATCACCTATCAAGTACGATGGGAATTTCTTTCGCCCTTGCTTATTGAAGAATCTGAGCATTCTAGAAACTTTGTGAACAAATCTGAATACTCATATAAATCTGATGAGGGAAAAACCATTAAAATTTTGATTATTAAACTCCAGATAGCAACAAGATGAAAAGATAAAGGGAAATGCTACGAGAGAAGATAGTAGCTATGATACCAGAGCAATATCACTTGAGAAATCGAAATGAAAGATGAAAATAAAAACATCTATATAGTCTCTAACGATAATGCACAACGAATCACTTACCATATGCGTAGGGTAGGAAGAACCAAACCATTCCAGGCACGAAAATGATACACCAGTCGAGACAAGAATGACGTTGAATGGTTTGCCTGGAGGGAAGAATAGAACAACAATTGACAGAGAGGCAAAATGAAGACGACTCATTTGGTTTTACATTTTAATACAGTATGAAACCCTGGAAATCGTATAGGGATCACCATCCGTGTGTTCGATGATAAACCACTCGATATCATAAAACTACATAAAATCGCCTCGACAGTACAGAGAATAATCCCAAATGATACGATAAACTTTGGACTTAAATGCATTGTCCTCAGAAAGCCAAAAACCAGTGTATATAAACTTATGAGGAGCAGAGTTGTATGTCGAGGAAGATTTGAGGTCGGATTTGTATTTTGGAGCAGTGTAACGAGGCTTAAAAAGTATGTTCCTTAAATTCAAAACCATCATGGCGCTCACAAGTATAGCTGGGCATTAAACGCATGAAATGTTTAATTAATAAGCATCGAATCTTGAGTGTGTCAAGTTGAGGGAATAGGAAAACAAGTATAAATATCAATCCAGTCCATATAATGTATTTAACGTTCTAGGTATGGCTAACAATTGGTTGGGAACAAGCATTCAAAAATGTAGTCCAACTACAAATGAGACGTACAAGCATAAGTATAAATCCCTACAGTGGGTTAAAAACAAAATCCAAAAGATGTGTAATGGTATCCCAAAGTGATACATATAGCTTGTAAGTGGGAAACATATAGATATAATAAGGATGAATGGAATGGTTATATATTTGGTATGGTTGTGTATTTAAGGTATGGTGTAACCATATGTAAACCTATAAAAGGTTGGAGGTGGATTAAAACACATATGTATATTATTGATGATTTAATAGTATACATATTATGAATCTAGTTGGTAGGAAATTGTCTTTAGATATGAAGTATCCACTATTTCCAAGGGAATTTATGAAAATTCTACTATATGTGTATAGAAATATGAAATACTCCATGAAAAAAAAAATTGCTTAGGAGTGATGTTACAAATTGTATCAGAGCTCATGTTAGAAGAACTGGGCTATTGTTGTGCTCACTGTATAAATTATTTCTTGTTGATTTTTTTTTTTTCTGATGTTGTTTTGTTTAGTGTACAGTGGTACTGGAACTGAAAAGTCAATGGCTGAGGGAGATGAAATTTATGTTGATCTGCGTGATGAAGATAACACACCAAATCCCAATTCTCCTTTGATGGATATGTTACACAGGTTGCAACGGGAGATGGCTGAGCTAAGAAGCCAGAATGACATGTTGTCATTAGCCAGTGAGGAGTAGGAAAAGCTCATAAGAGAACTGACTTCGCGGAACAACCAAGAAGGTGAAGGTTCCGGAAAGAGGAAGAAAGGCAAGTTCTCTGATGAATCTGAGGAAGATGATACTAATAGACATTAGTCTAAATAGAAGAAGGAATTACAGGGGGAATTCTGAAAAATTAAGCCTCCCTCCTATGATGGGGAGAAGGAGGAAGATGCTGAGGCATGGTTGTTGAATATGATTAAGTATTTCCAGGTCTATGAATACGAGAGCAATATGAAGGCCAAATTAGCTGTCTACCAGTTGCAGGGTAAGGCTACCTTGTGGTGGGAGGAGACGAAAATGGTCCATGCCATTGATGAAAAAACAATGACTTGGGAAGATTTCGAAGTCAAGTTTAAAAACCGCTATTTGAACGAACATTATTATGATGATAAAGCAAAGGAGTTCCACGAACTCAGATTGGGATAGCTCACCATAGATGAGTTTGTCACCAAGTTTACAAATATGTTAAGGTATGTTCCTTATATTCGTGAAGCGAAGGCAAAGGTACAAAGGTTTTTGAACTGTTTGCTTACTATGTACAAGGAGAAAATAGAGTTCGATAATCCAAAAACTATGGATGAAGCGGTGAGGAAAGATAGATTATGCTACTAGTAGTTTAAAGGTAAGGGGGAGCATGGGAAAAGCTGGGTAAACAAGGGTGAATTCAAAGGAAAGAAACAAAAACCAGCTTACTCAAATAATTTTGGTAGAGATCATCAGCGAAAGAAATTTAACAAACCAAAGGAAAGTCAAACTGCTCAGTCCCAAGTTGGTTCAAAACAAATAGATGGAGATAATAAAAAGGAAGGCACAGTTAAAATGCGGGAGCCTTTGAAATGTTGGGGCTGCAGAGAACCTCATTTGTTCAGGGACTGTCCACACCAAAATATTCAGATGATTATGAGGGATCGAGAAGCTACCATAGTGAATGATATAGCAAGGAATATACCCACTATTAGTGCAGCCTTGGAGAATCGACATGTAGAACACCAGGCTACTATGGTCGAGATCGAAGGTAAGATTGCTGACCAATCTGTTACAATTTTGATTGATTCAGGTGCTTCTTTGAGTTACATTAGTCCACAAGTTGTAGAGAAATGAAATCTCAAGACTGAAAAATTTCAGCAGTCTTGGTTGGTCCAGTTAGCCACTAGCACCAAGAGAAAAGTAACTCATAAGTTACCTGAAACGACAATTAAATTAAATGACTTTCAAACAAAAGTAAATTTAAACATTCTGCCCTTAGGCTCATATGACTTGCTGATAGGAATGGAATGGTTAGAAAAGAGAAAGGCTTTGATGAACTGTTGGGATAAAACTGTGCACTGCATAGATGAGGAAGGGAGACCCTTTATACTCAAAGGAAAACCAAATCCAATTTCTGTAAGACAAATATCTACTCTACAATTAAAAATAATAGTTAGGAAAGGATATCAAGTATATGTTGTACATGTTGAGGAATTAGGACAACAACCTAAAGAAAACCTACTGGACACTTTGCCAATGGTAAGAGAGTTTAAGGAATTTTTTCCAGATGAGATTCCTCATCTTCCCCCCAAAAGAGAGATTGACTTTTCCATCGATTTGGTGCCTGGAGCAACACTCGTTTCCAGAGCTCCTTATCGGATGAGCCCCCCTGAACTCATGGAGTTGAAAATTCAATTGCAAGAATTGTTGGATAAATGTTATATCAGACCGAGTGTGTCTCCTTGGGGAGCACCGGTGTTGTTCGTGAAAAAGAAGGATGAAACTTTTAGAATGTGCATTGACTATCGTCAGCTGAATAAGTTGACAATTAAAAATAGATATTCATTTCCAAGAATTGATGACCTTTTTTATCAGGTAAGAGGGGCTTCAGTATTTTCTAATATTGATCTGAGGACTGGTTATCACCAACTTAGAATTAAGGAGGAAGACATTAGTAAAATAGCTTTTCGAACCAGGTACGGTCACTACGAATTTGTAGTCCTACCTTTTGGTTTGAAAAATGCCCCTGCCACTTTTATGTGCTTAATGAACATCGTTTTGAACAAGTACTTGGATAAATTAGTACTATTGTTCATAGATGATATTCTGGTTTATTCAAAAAGTAAGGAAGAGCACAAAGAACACTTAAGGATAGTTTTGCAAACTTTGAAATAAAACCAATTATATGCCAAATTCAATAAATGTGAATTTTATAAGGACAAGATTTAATACTTGGGGCATATTATCTCTGAACAAGGATTGGCTATTGACCCTGAGAAAATAAAGGCTATTAGAGTAGTGCTGACTAATGTTTGAGCAGTGAGATCATTTATGGGAATTGCAAGTTATTATCGAAGGTTCGTGGAAAGATTTTTTGCAATAGCATATCCCATAACTTCACTACAACCAAAAGGAACCAAATTTGAGTGGACTGAAAAATGCCAAAATAGCTTTGAACAACTAAAATTAAAACTCACTACAGCCCCTATACTGAAGATTAAAGATCCTAATAAGGATTTTTTCGTGTGTACTGATGCATGTAGAGAGGGATTGGGAGGAATGTTGTTGCAAGAAAATTTTGTTATTGCATATGAATCTAGGAAACTTAAGAAACATGAATAGAATTACAGTGTATATGACTTGGAGTTGGCTGGTGTAATTCATCCCTTGAAGATGTGGTGACACTATCTTCTTGGAAAAAAATTCACATTGTTGACAAATCATATTAGTCTCAAATATTTCTTCTCTCAAACAGATTTGAGTGCTCGACAAGCCAGATGGCTGTCTTTTTTGAGTGAATTTGATATGGATATAAAACATATAAAGGGGAAAGAAAATAAAATCGTTGATGCTCTAAGTAGAAATTCTTGCCAAAACATAAGGAACATTGGGAGTAGTGATAGCCTTGACTTAGAAGAGCTGATTAAAAAGGTAGTGGATCAAGATCCCAATTATGAAAATCTGCAATTAAAAATGCAGAAGAAAGAAATGGTTGAGTACACCCAAAACCAGAAAGGGTTGATCTGCTATAAAAAAAGATTGTATATCCCCAATGTAGAGTCCTTGAAAAAATAAATCCTAGATGAATATCATAAACAACCATATTCAGGACATCATGGATATCAGAAAATGCTAACAACTTTGAAAAAGAAATTGTTTTGGCCAAGAATGAAAAAATATGTAGCAGAATATTTAGTTAGATGCATGGAATGTCAACTAGTTAAAGTTGAGCATCAACATCTAGCTGGTCTTTTAAATCCATTTCCAATTGCAGAATGGAAATGGGACACTTTTTCTATAGATTTCATAACCGGGTTACCCAGAACAAAGTACCAGCATGACTCAGTGATGGTAGTGGTAGACACTTTAACAAATGCTGCACACTTCATACCTGTAAAATCTACTTTTGGGACAGCCCAAGTAGCAGATGTGTTCCTAAAAGAAATAGTAAGGCTACATGGGGTCCCAAAAATGATTATTTTAGATAGAGACACTAAGTTCACAGCCTCCTTTTGGAAAGGTATGTTTGTGGATGTTGTAGCCGCTGCAACAGCACCCAAAATTTTGGGTATATTCGAAATTTCGGGTCCCCCTTTGCTCGCTTAATCATTAAGGTCTTTCACCCGACCTAAAGTCAGAGTCATCGCAGTGACCTATCCCCAACCCCTCATGAGCTTTCTCACCATCATGATTAGATGTTGTTGCTGCAATCACGCCATGTGCGAGAGGGATCATCCAGCACACGCCTGAATAGGAACTTTTCTGTGCATTGAGGATGTACATTAGCAGCCCCCTCACCATTTTGTTTGAGTATTTCTCTTAAGCTCATTAGTTTCATATAAGTTATCTAGGGGCACCATTATTAAAGAGTAACTATGAACTAATTACAGTGTCTCATACAGGTCAACCCCACGAGTGATACACCCAACAATGTCATCATCGCGCCGAGGGAAAGTAACTGAAGTTAAAACAACAAGGGCGCAGTGGCGGGACATAACACTTTCATACCCTGCCCACATGGGGATAAAACTAAGACCACAGTGAAAAACCTCATCAAGGTAGATGACAAGGATAAGAGTAGTTTGAGCTAAAATATGAGAAGTGGAAGATATGTGTCACATGTATGCAGAGAACGAGAGCGCACCAGTCGAGGGAATTTTTGGTCATAATTAAGCCACAGCTTTATTCCTAAAAGGAGAAAGTCACCTTATTCGAATGGTTATATGATTAAATAATGGATTGAATCAACAACATCAATTTTTCCATGTAGTAATTGTGGCACGGCTTCTGAAGGCAACACTTGACATTCCAATTCTCATGTTCACATCGTTTGGCAAGACCGTAGTAAGTTGAAGAACACATACGAAAAAGATCACTTTATCCATTTGCGTTGCCACGACATGAGGATTGATCGGAAAGTTGCCCAAAGTCATGCTTAAAGGTTTTAACAACAATATTAATAATGCTTCCAACTTCGGCATTATAACTCGGTCTCCTGTTTACGTAAGAATGATGTGGAGCGGGTTCAATTTTCTTATTAGCACAACCTATGATCGTTTCTAGCTGTTTCCTGTTCTTCACTTGATTTCTATCATGGAAGGCGTACATGGCTCTTCTATTCTGGATTAAAGCCCCGCATGGAGGGTGGTTTCCTCTTATTGTCTCCATTACACTTACCATTACAACGATTACTTAAACTATGAGAAGCGCAGCCACAACTCGCATGAAGAAGTCCACCGCATGATTTTTGGCTCTTCGCCACGTGTGAAAGGATGTGTTTGACCCAGCTTGAAACAACATTATCATTTTCCACCTTGGGGAAGAAATTTTCAAATGCCAAGCGTTGCGTTCAGTGCCTCCCCGGAATGCATTGATGATATTTAGTAACTGCCCATACTAATGTCTCGACTTCCTCTCCATGCATGAAACCACGTGGACCATGTCACTAACTAGTGTTTTAGTGGAGACAGGCAGTAGTTGTTATTATTTAGCGTGGATGGGACCATAAGAGTGGCGATACCATTTCATCCAGAATGCATGCGCACAGATTCAATAATAACGGTTTTGTCATTATCATAAGGACGGTGGTCTTCATGATATATCGTTTTAGAATGTATGGTTAAAATTACGAACCCATCGGTGAATTAACACTAGAAGAGCAGAGCACATTATTCACAACAGAATTGTTTTAACCTACTTACCCTGCCCAACCTAACAGTTGGCGTCTTTTAGCCAATCTGAGCTTGTGGTTTGGTCTAATGATGCCATGTATGCACCGAGGAATGCTCTATTTTAAACGGAAAACATGGGGTAAAATTTAAAACCTTTACAACGTCCAAATAATTAAAAATAGTGGTGGAGAAAACCATGTCTCACGCACCAAATAGCAGTCGCTCCGTCATACCTATAGTCTGTGCACTGGAATTAGAATCGATAGGGTATGAAGAACGAGGATCTTTCACTGAGTCTATCATTGCCAGATAGAATTTCAGTTATGGTGCTATGGAGAGATTTTCTACGTAGTTAATATACAGGAGCCCGTTATCCAAACCAGATGGAGCGTTACGTCTTCAACATCAGGACAACGCACAGTAACAAGTAACGGGAGATGCCACAGTGAAACTTAACATTGGATGATCATGCATTGAGTGAGACCAAGCTCGATTCAACAAGGGGGCAATGGATGATCAAGTCGCATAGTTGTACGTCAAATTGCAGCAGCAAGGAATGTGACCAATTCCAAAATGCGACCATGCGACCCCTGGTCAAGTCGCAACCTTTCCTAGGTCTCGTAGTCGCAACTTTTCTCGGGACTCGGAGAATTCATCTCAATGCCATTTGCGACTTTGCGACCTCCCCAAGTCCCCAAGTTGTAGAGTCGCACCTGAAGGAAGTCTACCAATTTCGCGACTACTCGACGCTATGACTTTCACCAAGATTTGCGACCTACGCGAGTATGCTACAGAGTGCGCGGTATATGGTTGAAGAGGAGGAGAGGTCGCACATCGCCATCATGGTTCTAAATTAAAATGTGTTGCATCATAGTGGAAGCATAGTGCATTATCACACTTAAGCCACTATGATCATGAATTAAGCTTACGCATCTACGACGTTGATCGGGATATATGAAAACACATTATCAACCATGCAACAAAAGGTGGTCAGCAACTGAAATATATGCCCCTTTTATGTGGCCGTGGCTTCTTCTTTATTTGTACCCAATAACCTCAGTCGCGTCTAGAACTTCAAAATGTTCAAGAAGCATAGGATCTGTCTTATCAAGTGGATTAAGCAAGCAAGGATAATTCTAGTACATGCATTGAGCCTCAGTGAAGAAGAAGCCACATATTCAGGACTGTACCCTCATTTCATAAATTCATTTTTGTGATGTTCATAGAAGATAAAGGGCATCATTTCGCATCAACGTAACCATATCCCTATGAAGTAACAGCTACCAAAACAGTTTAAAAACGATGAATCCACACTTAGCACTCAGTCCATAATGCTACCAACGGACATTTCAGCAATTGAAGAGGCGCAGGGAGAGCCTACACCATTCACTCTGATGACATAGTGACACAGCACTTGACCACACAGGGGTCCAACTAATTTTAGTTGTGATAAAGTTATTGCATTTTTTATGTTGATTCCCTAACATGTATATACATATATATATATATATATATATATATATATATGGCTGATTTAAATTCGCTTATCTGCAGGTTATATGAGAAGATACTGATTTACTCTGTTGTCTTGCAGGTAACATAAGAAAATATGTCTACCCAAATTAAAATAACTGATAGCTCTCTCCGGAGGATGCAGGGCTAGGTTTCAAATCAACCTCAAAACCTCGTGTTATGTGGATGCTCGGTCTCTCACTCAAAACAGAAACACCGTTTTTCCACTTATCAACTCACACAAATTCCTTCAGCATGGCAAGGACATCACCGATAGATAGGAGCTAGTGTTTCACGTTACGAGAGCTAAGACTATCTCAACAAGAGTAATGTAGAAGGGATAAAACCCCCAAGCCATATATTTCCTCAGGTTTCCAGGTCGTGGAGTCATGTTCCATGCCAAACGCTCGACGACGCGACCCAGCGACCCAGCAAGTGGGTCACGAGATCGAAAATCCAAGAAGGTCGTGAGGTCTCAAATCCAAGAAGGTCGCGAGGTCGTAAATCCAAGAAGGTCATGAGGTCGCAAATCCAAGAAGGTCGCAGGTCGCAGATTGTTCGAGGCCACAAGTCGCAGACGGTCTGAGGTCACAGGTCGCGGATGGTCCGAGATCGCAGGTCGCGGATGGTCTGAGGTCGCAGGTCGCGAGGAAAGCCAATGGTCGGGAAGATGAAAAGTCAAGGAAGCCCAAAGGTCAAGTTTTGTCTTATAAATACTCCTTTTGGAGCTTGTAATGAGAATCTTTGGTTTGGGACTGGAGCTAAGTACACTGTATTACTAGGATTATACATTTGAGCATGAATACAAGCATTTTGAAAAATCCCTTTATGGATCTGATGTCGACATATGTATGAGCGCTATTGAGTATTATATTTTCAGTTTATGAACATCTTAGATTAAGGGAACTGTATCTTTAATTCATATCACAATTGCATAACAGTTTGCTGAGTATGTTAATGGTGGTTGAGTTCATTTCTCTTTCTTAATGGATTTTGATGACTTTGTTTATTAGCATTTGTGTTATCATTTAAAACTTTTGGGAAGTGAAGGGTGTTCTTGCCACAAGGAATCACTTGTTTTGTGGTCAGAACAGTTTACAAGCATGATCGTAACGAAGTGTTGTTAACAACACTTCCTTCGGTACTCATGCTTTATTATTTCCTCTTGCTACTCATAGTGTTATATATGGATTTAATGCATCAATCATATGTCTTGTATCATTTGATTAAGTGTGTATCCACTGTTTTATAGAGATTAAGCGAGACCCAAAGAAAGGAGAAATCAGCGGTAGCTGGACCCACACCCCAGACAGGATCCCGATTCCAAACAGTTCAAGGTCTAATTGGGACTTTTTACCGGGGAGATCCCCTGCTGTTGGCCAGACAGATTTTTCCATCAACAGAATTGGCGCTAGAAGGAGGGCCAGATGACAAGCTGAGCCCTTAGAGCCTTCAGTTAATCTCATAGTTGTAATGGCTCATTCCCAAATCATTCTCCCAAGATGTTTGTTGGAGTTTTATGAGCCTAGATGTCTCATCCCCAATGAAATTATGTATCACTTGTCCCAGTTAAAATTCGATGGTGAAAACGGGGTATCCATAACCCAACACCTTTTATATTTCTGTGACTTTGGTGAGTGCTATGAAATTGACAATGAAGGTTTGATTTGCTTGCTTTTCTTCCTCACTCTCGAAGGTCGCGCTAAGAAATGGTGCCGCACATTGCCGGAAGCTTCCATCCATTCGTTTGAACAACTCGCCAGTGAATTACAACAAGCTTTTCATAGGTACGATTTTCGAAGTGTATTGATAAAGCTAAATAATATCAGAATGGAACCTCAGGAACCTCTAGATGAATTCTCTATCATATTTGTTCATTATTGTTTTGAGTTCCCTGAAAGGGATGTTGATTGGAAATGTTTAAGTGAACAGTTCAGGTATGTGATTCTCGTTTCCCTTGAATGATTTCAGTTAGCAACCCAGCCTGATCCTAATGTTCACTATGACAACCCGCAAGTTACCAATTGTTCAGACTTTGTCCCGAATGCTTCCTTGTCCATCTCCCCCAGTCTATACCACATTCAGGCCTCCAAGGAGAGTATTGCTATTTGTGACATTCTCGCTCCTCCTCCTGAGTTGTTGTGTAGTGGAGTTGTGACCTCGAAAGTTCTGAGCAATGATAGATGGGTGCATGAGGATAAAGCCTATTGTACTACCTTTGAATCTTTCACGCACCATGTCGAATCAAAGCTTGAAAACCAAATGGGCCCAACATCCCTCTAGGTTCATGAAACCTACCTCGAGCCCACTCGATGTCTCCCTGGACACAGTCCTAAATCTGATTCACTTACAAGGCCTTCCAGATCATTGTTTTCTCCGAATGACACAAATGTGCGTGTTGAAAATACTTGTACGGTTAACGCCCTTGCGGCTCAATATTTTCGTTCTTTATTCCGTGATTTATTTCACAAATCCGCCACACCAGTAATTTCTTCGAGACATTCAAAATTTCCTTATACTGGTATTGGTGACAATCATAAGAATGCAGATGGTGTTTCACAATCACAGTTCAAAATTAATGAATCTTTTAGGTCTGATCTTTCTCACTCAGAATCTTTAGACAGCCATAGGAGTGATTTCCTATCTGGGAAACCTCAAGATGTCCTCTTTATTGATCCATTCCTATCGGTAACTCCCGAGGAGCCCAACATACTAGGTACCCAACTTGATCAAATCGATGGTTCCAGCGATCACTGCTTATCTGAAAACATATTCACTCATACTGCCGAGGACTGTCACTCGTATTTCTCTACTGACTATAATCTGCTTTATGAAGATCCGAGTACCTATCAAGGAATCAAATCACTTCCGCTTCTGCCGGACGTTACCCCTAGTTCTTTTGATCCTGACAAGACCCCTCAAAGAAATCCTACTAGGGTTTCTCAGATTAAGGTTTCTCAAATGACGATCCCCAAGAACCATGCTCCTCCCAGCATAGTTGCGTCGAATTCATCCCACCCTGGAAAACCTAAAGAATCTAATGCATTGGATTATCAATCTGTTAGTGCGCAAGTATTTGACCGAATTGATACAAAGCCCACTGACATTTTGCAACTCACCACAATCCATGATCACATCCATTCGCCTGTTGATCTCGCCAAACCATAAAAGCTGGAAAATTCCTCGCTCGAAGGTCTGGGTTTTGTTCAAAATGGTAAGGAATTGCAGCCTCCACTAAAAGTGGATTTGGATCCTAATATCCTTGACAAATTTTAGGAGCAACTCCAAACTAGGGTTTTCAAAATTAGGGTTTCTACTCTCGAATTCGCAAGTATCTATAATTCGCCTGGCACATGTTTTTTGTTTCCACCCCATAAAATCAATCATCCTCACCACCACAATGAGGTTGCTGATTGGCTCGACCAACCCTATCTGGTGGATGTGCTTGCAAATAGGCAATGGCTTACCTAGCGCCCATCAGACCTGGGATTGTGCATGAATGGATTTGTTTCATTTATAAATAGTTTTAAGCTTCGAGAATATATTTTTGTGTATCAGGATAAGAGTGAAATTCAGCTTGCACAATCCATTCTGGCACATTTTCTGGTAAGTAGCCATGAGCTTCTTGCTATTGCACATACTCTACAAGTAAGTCTCGCTCTTGGTGCACGATTTTGTATGCTGGCTCTCATTTCGAACATTGTTGTTCTTTCAGGTCAGGAACTAATGCGTTGGCTACACTGGAAAGCTGATTTCACATAACCTGACCGCATCATTGGTTAAACTAGGAATAGGCTAGCTAGGATCTGCTAATAAAGTTTTGGTTTTCAAGTTATTAATTAGGTTTACTTGCTAAGGTTTTACTTCATGGTTTAGAATTATGCTTGCTGTATTTTCTTGCATTCTGTAGTTTTACGCATTAAAAATTTCCATTTATTTTTTGCATGCACGCTCTTTGAGTTTCCATATTGCTACATAATGTTCAGATAATCACTGCATGTGCTTTGCCTTGTCCCTCCACCTCCAACTAGTGGATCGTTCCCGCACATGGCATTGCATCACATCTTGAGCCTCATTTACTACATTCCATCATACACTCTCTTCCACACATCATTTATGTCATATTGCCTACCACTGCATGAGCCCTCATTGAAACGCTACAACCTTGCGGTCTTGTTTTGCCCTGATTGCTAAAATAATAATCCCATTGTTTGCGTGAGGTTGTGGTGGCTATCTCAAGAGGCGACTTCCTCACAGGATAAATCATCGAAGTCGCATTCTCAACAAGATGCCTATGAGTCTCAATTTATTAGCCAGGGAGATACGAGCCGGTTATTTTTTGGAAACCTAATGAGTTTGAATGGTTCAATAAATGTAGCCTAAGCCTTATGCCTAGCATATTCATGGACATATTAATAATCTGTTTTGCACACTTTGCCTATTGTGGAAGATGGGATGTGAAGGTTTTGGCACAAGGGCAAACCCAAATCAGGATATCTTTCAGTTTCTGTAAAACAAGAAACAACCTCTCTTGCTCGTAAAATAAGTCAGCATCCCTCATCTGCCCATGAAGAATAAGTTCTACAAGCACATGAAACAAATAAGGGTAAAGGATCGAGAGAGGCTTCCTGCAAAGAGAGGTAATGCAACGACTCCGCCGAGGTACTGACCAGGCTCGCTGGCAGTGGAGCAACGTTTGTGATTTCTTGAAGTGACTCTATCGGGGTGCTATCCAGGTCTGCTGGCAGTGGAGCAACACTGGAAACTTACTTTAAAATCTTGAAAATAATAAACCTGCTACCTTGTTATTCACATCATCAACAACCTACCGGCATCCATGAGCTTTCGCTTTGTTGTGTTCTGATTGACAATACCTAGCTGAGGCACAAGGACTGGGCATACCTATAAAGGCCAAAGTAATACAAAGGGTACCCGCAGAACTTGTTCAATATTCCCTTGCATCACTATCTTGACTCAGACTATTGTTGTGATTTTGAAAGAGATGCTGAATTCTACCAGTGGTTCGCCATTTGTTGTAGCTGCTACAACATCACCCAAAATTTTGGGTATATTCGAAATTTCGGGTCCCCCTCTGCTCACTTAATCATTAAGGTCTTTCACCTGACCTGCAGTCAGCGTCATCCCAGTGACCTATCCCCAACCCCTCATGAGCTTTCTCTCCATCATGATCAGATGTTGTTGCTATAATCACGCCATGTGTGGGAGAGATCATCTAGCACATTCCCGAATAGGAACTTTTCTATGCATTGAGGATGTACATTAGCAGCCCCCTCGCCATTTTGTTTGAGTATTTCTCTTAACCTTGTTGGTTTCATACAAGTTATCTAGGGGCACCATTCTCAAAGAGTAACTGTGAACTAATTATATTGTCTCATGCAGGTCAACCCCACGGGTGATACACCCAACAATGTCATCATAGTGCCGAGGGTAAGTAACTGAAGTTAAAACGACAAGGGTGCAGTGGCGGGACATAACACTTTCATACCCTGCCCACATGGGGATAAAACTAAGACCACAGTGAAAAAGCTCATCAAGGTAGATGACAAGGATAAGAGTATTTTGAGCTAAAATATGAAAAGTGGAAGATATGTATCACATGTATGCGGAGAACGAGAGCGCACCAGTTGAGGGAATTTTTGGTCATAATTAAGCCACAACTTTATTCCTAAAAGGAGAAAGTCACCTTATTCGAATGGTTATATGATTAAATAATGGATTGAATCAAAAACATCAATTCTTCCATGCATTAATTGTGGCAGGGCTTTCGAAGCCAACCCTTGACATTCCAATTCTCATGCTCACATCGTTTGGCAGGACCCTAGTAAGTTTAATAATGCATATGACAAAGATCACTTTATCCATTTGCGTTGCCACGACATGAGGATTGATCGAAAAGTTGCCCAAAGTCGTGCTTAAAGGTTTTAACAACAATATTAGTAATGCTTCCAACTTTGGCATTATACCTCGGTCTCCTGTTTACGTAAGACTGATGTGGAGTGGGTTCAATTTTCTTATTAGCACCAATTATGATCGTTACCAGTTGTTTCTTGTTCTTCACTTGCTTTCTATCATGGAAGGCGTACATGCCTCTTCTATTCTCGATTAAAACCCCGCATGGAGGGTGGTTTACTCTTGTTGCCTCCATTACACTTACCATTACAATGATGACTTAAACTATGAGAAGCGCAGCCATAGTGTGCATGAAGCATTCTACGGCATGATTTTTGGCTCTCCGCCATGTGTGAAAGGATGTGTTTGACCCAGCTTGAAATAGCACCATCGTTTTCCACCTCGGGGAAGAAAGTTTCAAATGTCGAGATTTGTGTTCAGTGCCTCCCTGGAATGCGTTGATGATATTTAGTAATCGCCCATACTAATGTCTCGACTTCCTCTCCATGCATGACACCACGTGGACTATGTCACTAACTAGTGTTTTAGTGGAGACAGGCAATAGTTGTTATTATTTAGCGTGGATTGGACCATAAGAGTGGCGATACGATTTCATCTAGAACGCATGCACACAGATTCAACAATAACGGTTTTGTCATTATCATAAGGACGGTGGCCTTTACGATATATCATTTTAGAATGCATGGTTAAAATTACGAACCCATCGCTGAATTAACACGAGAAGAGCAGAGCATATTATTCACAACAGAAGTGTTTTAACCTGCTTACCCTGCCCAACCTAACAGCTGGCATCTTCTGGCCAATCTGAGCTTGCGGTCTGGTCTAATGATGCCATGTATGCACCAAGGAATGCTCTATTTTAAACGACAAACATGGGGTAAAATTTAAAACCTTTACAATGTCCAAAGAATTAAAAATAGTGGCAGAGAAAACTGTGGCTCACGCACCGGATAGCAGTCGCTCCGTCATACCTACAGTCTATGCACTGGAATTAGAATTGATAGGGTCTGAAGAACGAGGATCTTTCACTGAGTCTTTCATTTCCAGATAGAATCTCAGTTATGGTGCTATGAAGAGATTTTCTATGTAGTTAATATACATGAGCCCATTATACAAAGCAGATGGAGCGTTATGTCTTTAGCATCAAGATAACGCACAGTAACAAGTAACGGTAGATTCCATGATGAAACTTAACATTGGATGATCACGCGTTGAGTGAGAGCAAGCTCAATTCAACAAGGAGGCAATGGTTGATCAAGTCGTGTAGTTGTACATCGAATTGCAGCAGCAAGGAATGCAACCAATTCCAAAACACGACCATGCGACAGCTGGTCAAGTCATAGCCTTTCTTGGGTCGCGTAGTCACAAATTTTCTCGGGACTCGGACAATGCGACTCAACGCCATTTGCAACCATGCGACCTCCCCAAGTTGCCAAGTCGCAGAGTCGCACCCGAAGGAAGTCTACCAATTTCACGACTACCCAACTCTGCGACTCCCTCTAAGATTTGTGACCTATGCCAGTACGCTACAGAGTGCGCGGTATATGGTTAAAGAGGAGGAGAGGTCACACATCACCATCATGGTTCTAAATTAAAATGCGTTGCATCATAGTGGGAGCATAGTGCATTATCACACTTAAGCCACTATGATTGCGAATTAAGCTTACGCATCTGCGACGTTGATCGGGATATATGAAAACAAATTATCGACCATGCAACAAAAGGCGGTCAGCAACTGAAATATATGCCCCTTTTACGTGCCCGTGGCTTCTTCCTTATTGGTACCCAACAACCTCAGCCGCATCTAGAACTTCAAAATGTTCGAGATGCGTAGGATCCATCTTATCAAGTGGATTAAGCAGGAAAAGATAATTCTAGTACATGCATTGAGCCTCAGTGAAGAAGAAGCCACATATTCAGGACTGTACCTGCGTTTCATAAATTCATTTTTGCGATGTTCATAGAAGATAAAGGGGAATCATGTCGCATCAATGTAACCATATCCCTATGAAGTAACAACTACCAAAATAGTTTAAAAATGACGAATCCACACTTAGCACTCAGTCCATAACGCTACCAATGGACATTTCAGCAATTGAAGAGGTGCAAGGAGAGCCTCCACCATTCACTCTGATGACATAGTGACACAACACTTGACCACATAGGAGTCCAACTAATGTTAGCTGTGATAAAGTTATTGCATTTTTTATGTTGATTCCCTAACATGTATATATATATATATATATATATGGTTGATTTAAATTTTCTAATCTGCAGGTTATATGAGAAGATGCTAATTTACTCTGTTGTCTTGCAGGTAACATAAGAAAACAGCTATGTCTACCCAAATTAAAAGAACTTCTAGCTCTCTCCAGAGGATGCAGAGCTGGGTTTCAAATCAACCTCAAAACCTCATGTTATGTGGATGCTCGGTCTCTCACTCAAAAAAGAAACACCGCTTTCCCACTTATCAACTCACACAAATTCCTTCAGCATGGAAAGGGCATCACCGATAGATAGGAGCTATTGTTTCATGTGGCGAGAGCTAAGACTATCTCAACAAGAGTAATGTAGAAGGGATAAGACCCCCAAGCTGCAGATTTCCTCAAGTCACCAGGTCGTGGAGTCGTGTTCCATGCCAAACACTTGACGACGCGACCCTACGACCCAATGTCTCGGTCGCGATGTCGCAAATCCAAGAAGGTCACGAGGTCACAAATCCAAGAAGGTCATAGGTCACAGATTGTTCGAGGGCGCAGGTCGTGGATGGTTCGAGGTCGCAGGTCACGGATGGTCTGAGGTCGCAGATCGCAGATGGTCTGAGGTCTCATGTCATGAGGAAACCCAACGGTCGGGAAGACGAAAAGTCAAGGAAGCCCAAAGGGCAATTTTTGTCTTATAAATACTCTTTCGGGAGCTTATAATGAGGATCTTTGGTTTGGGACTCGAGCTAAGTACATTGTATTACCAGGATTATAAATTTGAGCATGAATACAAGCATTTTGAAAAATCCCTTTGTGGATCTGATGTCGACATATGTATGAGTGCTATTGAGTATTATATTTTCAGTTTTTGAACATCTTAGATTAAGGGAACTGTATCTTTAATTCATATCACAATTGCATAATAGTTTGCTGAGTATGTTAATGGTGGTTGAGTTCATTTCACTTTCTTAATGGATGTTGATGACTTTGTTCATTAGCATTTGTGTTATCATTTAAAACTTCTGGGAAGTGAAGGGTGTTCTTTCCACAAGGAATTGTTTCTTTTGTGGTCAGAATAGTTTACAAGCATGACCCTAACTAAGTGTTGTTAACAACACTTCCTTCAGTACTCATGCTTTATTATTTCCTCTTGCTACTCATAGTGTTATATGTACATTTAATGCATCAATAATATGTCTTGTATCATTTGATTAAGTGTGTATACACTGTTTTATAGAGTTTAAGTGAGACCCAAAGAAAGGAGAAATCAACGGTAGCCGGACCCACACGCCGGACGGGATCCCTATTCCAAACGGTTCAAGGTCTAATTGGGAATTTTTATTGGGGAGATCCCCTACTATTGGCTGGAGAAATTTTCCTGTCAACAGGGGGCATGGGCACTAAATTGAATTTTAGTACTGCCTATCACCCTCAGACGGATGGTCAAACAGAGAGAAAAAATTAGATCTTGGAGGATACGCTGAGAATGTATGTGATGGACCGTCCATAAAAATGGGAAGACTACTTGCATTTAGTTGAATTTTCTTATAACAGCAGCTATCAATCCTCCATCAAAATGAGTCCATTTGAAGCACTCTATGGAAGGAAGTGTCGTACTCCTTTAATCTGGAGCCAACTTGAGGATAAGCTAATACTGGGGCCAGACACTCTACAGGAAATGGAAAGGGTTGTCAAACAAATACAAAGAAACATAAAGAGAGCACAAGATCGATAGAAAAGCTATGCTGATAAGAAGAGGGTGCATTGGGAGTTAAAAGTGGGTGATCATGTGTACCTGCGTATTAAACCCAAAAAGAGAACACTTTATGCTGGAAGTTGTGAAAAATTGGCTCCTAGATATTGTGGGCCTTTTGAGGTGTTAGAGAGGGTGGGACCAGTGGCTTATAAGCTGGCCCTACCACCCCATGTTAAATTTCATGATGTGTTTCATGTTTCGTTATTAAAAATATATGTACATGATGCTTCTCACATTATTGATTGGAATGTGATACAGGTGGAACTAGAAGGGGAGTTCCTTCCAGAGCCGCTTCAAATATTGGAGCGGGAAGAAATTGAATTTATAAACCAAACCGTAGCAAGAGTAAAGGTGCAGTGGAAGCACTTTACTATTGAAGAAGCTACATGGGAAAGAGAAGTTGAGATGATGGAAAAATATCCATATCTATTTTCAAAATGAACTCTAGTAGTTAGTTGCTAACACTAAGGATGGTGTTTGTTTTCAGAGGGGGAATATGTAACACCCCTAGTTTTATGTTTTTCAAGTTAGACATTTGAACTTCAATCCAAAGGGGAGTGGACCCCAATGGATAATTATTGTGTGGATGTAATTAATTATTTAATTCTGAAAATAAATAAAATATTTCTATGCATATTGACCAAATGAGAATTTTCAGATCACTTGCAAAATCCATGAGGTATGGAAAGAGGCTAAGGCTTTCCCCAAAAATATTTCAAAAATCCTTGAAAGAATTTATTTCTAATTTAGATTTTTGAGGAAAAATCTAGATTTCCCGAATGAGGTGGAGAGTAGTTGGGAAGAGGTAAAAAGCTGGAAAAGCAGAAAGCAGCTTTAAAAGTCCCTAAATAAGGGAAGCCTAGGAAAACAGGAATAAAAGCATCCTGTAATTCTGGACGTAGAATTAGAAACAGGCTTTGGGGAGCATAAGCTTAAATAAGCTACTTTAGAATAGATTGGGGTTGGTCTATTCTTGGAGAAGATCTCAACTCGGGGGTGAGTTTTGGAGACAAAGGAACTCTAAGGTTGGGAGGATTGGTCATCTACATAATTGGTATGCTCATAAGATTTTTATGAATGGTTAAACTAATTGCTAGAGTATTGTATTGGTGAATGCTGTAGCTATTATTTTATTTAAGTTAAAAATTTTGTTCCTTACTTTTAATAGAATTCCATATAAGAAATAACTCTCCCAGATTTATGTAGTGTAGTAGGAGTACAGTCTAAGGAATGCTATCAACCAGAATCTCTAAACCATAGTCTAGTCTAAATCTGGAGATATTAAATAATTCCTTAGATATTAAACAGATTCATTAGAACAAGTAAAGTGTAACTTTAATCTGTGTTGGGAGTATATTATTTAACTCATTTTCAAATCACTGAGAGTTGAATAGGGTGAGTGGAAACTATTAGTCTCTGTTTGGCTATTTCCACTTAATTGCATGTAGGAAATTTAGTCATACTACTAGTTCAATGAAGAATGTTAATTCCAAGCAGAAGTAGATATACTAAATTAACAAAAGTTACGGAAGGAAAATAGACTAATGATAATATATACTTGCTCTTGGTAGGAATACTTATGATATTAATGTTCTGAAAAATTATAACAAACTGACAAATGGCAGAAGCTATCATTACTCCATAAAATTATACTGAACGAAATACATGATACCTTGATATACTTGAGAAAAATCACAAATATCAGAAGCAGATGGTTATATAAATGTATAGGTATAGAGTGGAAATCAATTACTAAACAAGTACATGACAACTTAATTATTAACCATCCATGCTTATACAATAATAAAGTTAACTCTCTGCCTCTGTGGATAGAGAAACATTATACTGGTATCTATAATTTAGTTAGTAAATTCTGTGGTGATGGAACTACATTAACAATAATATTTTTCTGTAGACTGATAAAGAAGGGAAGTATGAATAGAAAAAAAGTATCAGTGTGGTTTCCACACATATAGATAAAGTGGAATGATTATAAAAAACTCAAGAGGCTACATTGAAATACATACATTATCTTATATGGCAACTACATTATATCCTCACATGAAGTGATATGACAAACATAGTAGAAAAAAAAACCTCTCATTGTCATATGAGACCTCTGTACAGTAGAAAAAAAATATAAGTGAGTAACAGTTGATTCATACTAATCTAACTAGGGTACACTAAGTTTATTAAACCTCTCAATTAAACAACAAAAGGGAAATTTCCAGCCATTAACACCATGGATTTAAGTAGAATTTCTCGACCATCTATGCAGTTAGCATTAAAGGGAGGTAGATGCTATTATCGGAGGAAAGCATAATATTGAACCTAACTAAAGTCTGTACCGAAAATTATTTTACAAATAAACATTATGGAAAAAAAAAATTAAATAATAGAGGGTATTCTGGGAATGATACCCATTTAAACCTACAACATATTTTATGCCATAGGAGTTAACCATTCGAAATGTCACATAACAGTATACCATTTCTTTCGCCTATTGAGAGAAGAATGTCACAGTTCCACTGAACTGAAAGTCCTAATTATTACAATTGTCACAAAATTTCTTTTTACAGATACCAGAACTAAAACTAAATTGCTAGATAAGATGAAATATTGCATTTTATATAAAATCACTCTGGATCTCGAAGCATGAGGTAATAACGACCTGTTCAAGTCAAGTTAACGCAAACTTAAGTCGGATTCTATAGAAGACCAAAGGAATCATTCCTTGAAAATACCATTAACAAGTCATTACCTGTAAACATCCATGTAAAACAAGTTAAATGCAAGAAGTAAAAATGGAGACAGAAAAAAAAAAAAAAAAATGAAAATAGAGGGATGCGTCAAATTAAAATTGAGCAAGAAATTACCTTATACAAGTCGTATTGAACGGAATTCCCTTACTCTGCAATTACACAGAGGGAAGGAGAGTGTTAGGGTAATTATTTTACAAATGAAATGAGACAACAGGAGGGCAACGTGATGGTCGGCGAAGAATCACCTATCAAGTACGATGGGAATTTCTTTCGCTCTTGCGTATTGAAGAATCTGAGAATTCTAGCAACTCCGTGAACAAATCCGAATACTCATATAAATATGCTGAGGGAAAAACCATAAAAATTTTGAGTATTAAACTCCAGATAGCAACGAGATGAAATGATAAAGGTAAACGCTACGAGAGAAGAGAGTAGCTATGATACCAGAGAAATATCGCTTGAGAAATCAAAATGAAAGATGAAAAAAAACATCGATATAGTCTCTAACGATAATACACAACGAATCGCTTACCATATGCATAGGGTAGGAAGAACCAAACCATTCCAGGCACGAAAATGATATACCAGTCGAGAAAAGAATGAGGTCGAATGGTTCGCCTGGAGGGAAGAATAGAACAACAATTGACAGAGAGGCAAAATGAAGATGAATCATTTGGTTTTACATTTTAATACAATATGAAACCCTAGAAATCGTATAGGGATCACCGTCCACATGTTCGATGATAAACCACTCTATATCATAAAACTACATAAAATCACCTCGACAATACAGAGAATAATCCCAAGTGATACGATAAACTTTGGACTTAAATGCATTGTCCTCAGAAATCCAAAAACCAATGTATATAAACTTATGAGGAGCAGAGTTGTACGCTGAGGAAGATTTGAAGTCGGATTTGGATTTTGGAGCAGTGTAATGGGGCTTAAAAAGAACGTTCCTTAAATGCAAAACCATCATGGCGCTCACAAGTATAACTGGGCATTAAACGCATGAAATGTTTAGTTAATAAGTCTCTAATCCCGAGTGTGTCAAGTGGAGGGAATAGGCAAACATGTATAAATATCAATCCAGTCCATATAATGTATTTAACGTTCCACGTATGGCTAACAATTGGTTGGCAACAAGCAGTCAAAAACATAGTCCAACTACAAATGAGACGTACGAGCATAAGTATTAATCCCTACAATGGGTTAAAAACAAAATCCAAGAGATGTGTAATGGTATCCCAAAGTGATACGTATAGCTTGTAAGTGGGAAACATATAGATATAATAAGGATGAATGGAATGGTTATATCTTTGGTATGGTTGTGTATTTGAGGTATGGTGTAACCATATGTAAACCTATACAATTTTGGAGGTGGATTAAAACACCTATGTATATTATTGATGATTTAATAATATACATATAATAAATCTAGTTGGTAGGAAATTGTCTTTAGATATGAAGTATCCACTATTTCCAAGGGAATTTATGAAAATTCTACTATATGTGTATAGAAATATGAAAGACTCCATGAAAAAAAATAAAAAATTCTTAGGAGTGATGTTACAATGACAATAGAAATTATCATTCTTATTAGGATTTTTATGCTTATAACCTTGTAGGGGAATTATCTGGAACAAATTGATGGATAGAGAAAGATATGAATGAGTGGTCATTTTCTTAATGGTGAAAAAATGACGTGTAAAAGGAATGCCTCGCAGGAGTGATGCTAGGAGGGAGGTGGTTGATGATCTATGACAACTGGAAGCACATTGATGATAGCATCAATGGGAAGCATATCACAAATTAGATGAATACTTCTTCATGGACCTGGGTATGGCATGGTGAGCATTGGTTTCATGAATTATGCATAGCTATGGGAAGAGTTATTGATCGGAGTATCAGGTGTGATGAAGTGTTGAAGGAAATGACTAAAAGATGGATGAAGAGGTTTATTCTCATGAATTAGATTTGAAGGTTGGATTATCTACCCAAATTGTTCAATTCATAAGGGTCAATAGTTATTGGATGCATGGAAGAGTTGAGTTGGAGTACGATAGAAAAATTCACATGATGATGAAAATGTGGATTAACATGATGTGACTCACAAAATTGAGTTGCGACATATGTGGATGATGACCATGGATTCAGGAGTCTTACCCACATTAAGTCATGAGCCTTGGTTGAGGTTCATTTGATGGAGGCAAGTAGTTGGGCAACATGGACATTTGATGTTGGAGCTAGTGACACTTTGCAATATTTGGTCTTGGAGATGGATTTTACTGAGATGGAATTGTCTATGGTGACAACAATTTTATAATGGGGGAGGATGTTAGGTTCTCGAGTTGGCAAGAACTCGAGAGAATTGAAAATTCGAAGTCACTGACAGGATAGTTTAATCAAACGGGTGTGCGATGGATGAGTCACTCATAGCGAGTGAATTTAAGCGATATGTGTGGTGTTCATAGGAGTGTGCACACCCATAACGTTAGACACCTACCAAAAATATGGACAAGGCATGTAGACAAGTGTGAAGAGGATTCGCATAGACATGGAATGCATATGGGCATGTGGATGGGCATGTGAGCGAGCCGTGAAGATGGGTGTGTATACATGTACACAATGGGTGAACTAATAGGCGAGGTCGACTGAAAATAATGAGCTAAACGAACCGGTAGAGTTAGATGAACGAAGTGTGTTGAACGAATGAGTTAGGTAATTTGAATGAAATAAGCTGAACAAATAGGTCGGCTCGGCTAAACGGGTCGAATAGATGGTTCACTTCATAAAACGTTTGGGGAAACATGCTTATATATTCAATGAAGGGAGAGTCATTCATGACATCCATCCAACTGTAGCTTCCATGACATATCAGGTGTATATGGTAGGAAAATCAAGGAAATGTGTATGAAAAACTTAGTAAGTTTGGGTGAGTGACAGGGTGTGTGAGGGCACTGCATGACATGTGCTTACCCAGGGAGGCCGAGCAAAAATTCTAAACAAAAATCGTGAATGAGTTGTTGAACGAAGATGATGAATGAGTTTTTGAACAAAACTCATGAATGAGTTTTTTAAATTGATATTTTGAACGAACTATTGAATGATTTTTTTGAATGTTTGTGCTTAATGGGTTTGCTACAAGACATGGGTGAGCTGCATGACCTAGGTGGTCTCCACGACATGGGTGAGGTGCACGACTCGGGTCATATACCTGACACTGGTGAGTTTCAAGATCCTATCAAGTTACCCGAATTGGGCGAGGCCACTAAAAGATTAACGTAGGATAGGGAACTTACACGTTGAACGTTAGGTAATGTTGAGTGCTTCATGAATTGGTATAGTTAGGTAGGCCTATGTGGCAGGCTGAACAACCTTATGTAAAATTCTAACTTGTAAAACATTTTATAAGTGATTGGGCAAACTTGATTGGGATTTTCCCCTCGCTTCAAAAATGTATGTATATTGCTTTTTATTTTTGGTTATTGATATCCCACATGTTATGAAGTAGTTGTCAAATAAGATTTAAAACTATTGATTTCTGTTGCATTATTGAAGAAAGTGAACACTTAATGAAAAATTGATTAAGTGTTGTTATTAGAAGTAGTTCATAAACTTGAGTAGTTGTGAAAGAAAAAAGTTAGGTGGTGTTTCACCATGCTCACGTGTGGTTGGAAGTCACCACTAGCATGGGACTGTGAGAGATAGGGTATGATGTCATACTTTTGGATTTCCCATTCTTATAAGATAGTGATGACCTATGACCTATGATATTGCACATGTTTTAAAATATTTTTGTAGAAATAGATAAGATGGGATGGAAAATGTATTTTAGTATATACCTATTCATTCCTTTAATATTTTATTTAATAGAAAATTGGAGATCCAAATAATTTTTTTTGTTACTACACATGATGACGCTGAACTTTGGGTATATTTTAATTTAATTATTTTTTTTAACTTGAATGTGAAAGAGGTGATTTTATTTATTTTTATTTTGAATGTGTGAGGTGGGTTGTGAGGGAATCTTGTTCTTCTTAGTTATCTATGTCAACATGAATGCTTTCAGTTACAATAATGTAATTAAAAAAAATAGTCAGATGTAAAAATGACTAACTCTTATCTACATTTCTCAAAATGTATTTCATTTATCTTGAAAATATTTGAAAATAATCTTGTTTTAAAAAAATAGATTTAATTTTGTATACAATCTTTTGAGTAACATCCACAATGGAAATGTAATTGCATTCCTGATGAAAACTTCATTTATACGAACGTAAGGTAGGTTTGAGATAAAACTATCTCGATAAATAATAATGGAAAGTAAAAAATAAAACTAATTTATATTTTACAAACATAATCCCAAAGGATTAGTTAACATTCCCCCCTCAATCTGAAGGGACATCTCACATTCCAAGTAACATTCTAAATTTTTCAAACATTTTGTCCAAGTTCTTTGGTAAAGATATATGTGATCTTCTCTAAAGTAGGACAAAGTGTCAGATGAATAACATTGTCCTCTACATACTATTGAGTCAAGTGATATTTGGTGTTAATATGCTTGCTTCTATCATCAAACTTTGGATTCTCTTCCAACTGAATCACAAAATAATTATCTACAAATAATTGAGTTGAATCTTTTTGTTTCTCCTACAAGTCTTCAAGTATTTTACGACACCAACTGATTTCTATTGTAGCTTGAGCTTCTATAACATATACGATTTTGGTAGTATAATAAGAAGAAACATAGTTCTTGAATGATCTCCAACTAATGGTTGTTGATCCAAAATTCATCAAATAGCCAAAAGCAGAAACCCCATTCTTCTTATCTCCATAAAAATCAGAATCTGAATAGACAATGAGATGGAAATCTGTAGCTTTGGAATATTTTATGCCATATGTTTGAGTGCCTATCAAATACATAAGCATTGGCTTCATTCCATTCCAATGACCTTCACATGGTTGATGCATGAATCTAGAAAGTGTCCCTATAGAAAAATCTATGTCACGTCGAGTAGTAGTAAGAAAATTCAAACTTAGTTTCCAGTACCTTTTTGGGTCCTCAAACATACTTCCTTTAGTGGAAGTAAACGTCAAATTTTTCTCCATTGGAGTAGCAACATGGTTACAATATTGCATCCCAAATTTGTCAATAAATGTCCAATATACTTCTTCTGAGAAATAAAAAAATATTTGGGTTTCTAATCAACCTCAATCCCTAAATAATAATGCTCCTACAGAAACATTTCTATCATCAAAAATTTCTTCAGCAATAACATTCTCATGAGTCAAATATGGACAAACCATAGACTACTCTAGAATGGGACCCCCCCTTTAGTATGTGGAACATCATTACCGTATTCAAAATAATACTTTTTGGATGCAAATTTCTCCAAATGAATTAGTTGGCTATCAACAGTGGAAATATATTTGTCATATTCAAGGAGAATAACATCTATGGGAAAAAAAAAAAATCTTATTCTCCTTGTAATATTTGGAAGTAACAGCACATCCCAAGAAAATACATTTGTGACTCCTAGCACCCAACTTGTTGCGTTGATGTTTAGGAATTAATGCATAACATGGAGAACCAAAGACTTTAAAGTGTTGAAAAACAGGAAGAAGCTTATATCACATTTCATAAGGATATTTTTTATTGATGATAGAAGAAGGACAATGATTGTGAATATAAGGAGGGAAAATTTTAGGGGCTAATATTCGGAGGTGGGCTAATTTTCCATGATTTTTCCAAAAAAAAAATTCACCAATTTCCATTTCTTTTAAATTGATTCACCCAAATTTTATAGCATAAAATTATTTTACCCTAAAAATCTCCAAAATTTTATATATGATAACATAAAATAGTTAGAAACATAAATATTTTTACAAAAATATCATAATTTTTTTTACAATTTTCATATTGGGGACTAGTAAAATTTACCAAGGTTTCTAAACTTTAAGATAATGTTCTATCCTTAAAATATCCTTGAATATAAGCTACACAATGAATTTTTTCTCCTCAAAACATCAACTTAACATTCTTAGAAAACATCATGGATCTAACCATATTAAGCAAAGTTCTATTCATACCTTCTACAATGTCGTTATAATGCAGATTATAAGGTATGGAAGTCTGATGTTTTATTTCGTTGTCCTTTAAATACCATTTAAACGAATTAGAATTATATTGACCATCATTATTTTCTATGAGAAAACCAATATTTCGTTTAGTTTCATTTTTTATCATCAAATGAAAAGTTTTAAAAAATTCATATACTTGTGACTTATCTTTCAACATATACACCCAACATATTCTTGAATAATCATCAATAAACTTTGTCTTATATTTTTTACCATTCGTAGTTACAACAAGAATAGGGCCACATAAATTTGAATGTATGAGAGCTAATTTTCTTAAAAATCTAGAAGAAGAACAATGGAAAGGCCACTTAGAATGTTTCCCCATAATACAAGTATCACATGGTGTAAGCTTTCTTGGAATTGTAGGAAATATTTTTAATCCTTTTTACCTCATAATTCTGATGTTGTCATAGCTAATCTCACCAAAATGAGTATTCCATAATAAAATGGAAGATAGAGTATCAACTCTTTATGCTAAAATAGAAGAACTATCATGAGAATTCATTATAGTAGATGATGTACCATTCAATTTTAAAAGTGTACCTTCAACACCAGTCATAATGACTGCATGATCAAATTTTGTACATATCCCAATGATGTCATTGAAGATATGTATGGAATTACCTTGCAATCGAATACGTGTAAGACACAACAGATTTCTTTGAAATTGCGGAGTATAAAGGACATCATGTAGAACATCATCTGCAAGGTTTGGTATCTTCAAGTGAATGGATCCAATTCCTGAAGGATTAATTTGAAATTTTTTAGCAAAATATACAACTCCATCAACTTGTCACTGAAAATTTCAAAAAATTCTCACCTAAAAATCACATGACATATGGCTCATGAATCCAAAATCCAATTGTTTTTCCATGAAGAAAATGTAGTACTAAAAACATCATTAACATTAAAATTTCAATGAGAAACAATAAAATGTGGATAATATAATGATTTCCACTTATGTGGTGGTGGATGGTCTTTATTTTCATTCAACTCTTCTCTCCTTTCATTTACATTCTCCCAAGGAATTCTACAATTAATAGAAGTATGGCCTACTCTTCAACATCTATAACATTTCAATTTTTTCTTTTCTCCTTGCTGCCTATCACCTTAATTATTATGTTACCTCCTGCCTCTAAAATTTCTTCTACCAAATATTCAAATCAATGAATTCATGATTACTTGCACCCAAAAAAATACATTTGAAACTATGAATTATGTGCAATAATCTTTAAAAAAACAAAAACATATATCTCTTTCTCCTTTTAATTTAAAAAAAAAAATTGTCTTAATTGTTTGTTGGTGTGATAAAAAAATAACCTAGTAGCGAGTTAGGTTCAAGCCTCACTAGTTATTTCAAATCAAAATAAAAACAAACTTTTCATGGAATGATTTTTTAACTCGACTTTAATGAATTCTAGACATAGCCACTTTTACTTTCTCATTTCACTTTTATTTAACCATTTTCTTCTTCTTTTTATTTCTTTGTCCACTTTCACCTTTTTGGCTCTGCCACTTTCTTTGTTTACTTTCACCTTTCTGGCTCTTTCAACTTCCACAAAAATATGTTTCAATAAGTAATATAAAATATATATGAAATGTATTCACCTTAGTTGTGGTCTCATATTTTGGAAAATGTCTCCATATTCATTTAATTTTTACAAATCCTTGTCAAAAAAATTTGTAAATATTATTTTTACTTTCACTTTCATGAACCTTAAAGAATTATCTACTTTCCAGTAATATGTGGATTAAATTGAAATTCTAAATATGAAAAAAATTATTCCACTAAAAATAATTAATAATTAGCTTCCAAAAGATTCTTCAAAGCTTCACTAATATTCAATGTTACTTATTCAATCGATTGTGCCAACAATAAGAGTTACTAATCGATAATCAATTTTACCTTGCTTTCTTTCAACTTGGTTTCGAGCACTCCCAAAAATTGTACATTCTTTAGTCCATAAACTTCAAACAACACCTCCTTAAAAGAAAAATCAGTAGGCATTGAGTTTATAAACAAAATTGGGGCTCTGATACCACTGTAGACACCCCCGTGAATATTCTCCACAATGGAAAACTAATTGCATTCATGATGAGAACTTCATTTATAAGAATGTAAGGTAGGTTTGAGATAAAACTATCTCGATAACCTATTAACGGAAAATAAAAACTAACAACTAATTACTATTTAAAAAACATAATCCCGAAGGATTCCTTAACAAATTTATTGTGTCATATATTTTTTAATGGAATTATCTTTTATTAACTCGATTAAAATGATGATATATTAAAATTTGAATAACATTTTGTAACCATATAACACGGAAATGGTAAAGAAGTAAACCAATTTCGATTTTATCGAGGTAAAATTTTGATATGAGATAGGTAAGTTTTGATGGGTACCTCATGCTTTATATTTTGATGGTACAACCTCATTCTATAGAGAGAGACAAACTTCAGAGATCAGTCTCCAATAGAAAAAATACATCATGAAGTTTTAAAAGGCTCCTAGACTTGCTATTAGAAGAATATTTTGCACATTTATTGTAGTGAAAATACGTCATGAGCTTGAATAAAATGAACTCGGATTCATTATGAGAAGAAGCTTTGAGGAGGTAGATTATATAGATAGATCATCGATGGAGATGTCGACGATTGGTTTCTCGGCATTGTTTTGTTTAGACAACAAATAATTTAATTAATTAATGTATTTTTAAGGTTTAAACATTGATGTAACAATATTAAAAATTGATATAATTATATTCATCAGCATTATTCCTTGGTTGATTAATTTTAATAATGACTAATAACACAAGCATAGATTTATTTTAAGTTTTGATCTAACATGAGCTGAGAGGGATTAAATTTCTTGTTCGCGTACAAATATTTTTCGAGTGAAAAATACAATGTGTTATTTTCATTTTTTAAGTTTTATTTTTAATATAGGACCAAATAAAATTTCTGTAACACCCCCAATTTGTGCGTTGAATTTCAAAGCTAGACATTTGAACTTTAATCCTAAGGGGAGTGGACCCCAAAGGACAAGTGTGTTGTGAATGTAATTAAATATTCAAATTTGAGGAAATGAATAAAATGATTGTGTGCAGATTGACCAAAATGAGATTTATGAGATCACTTGCTAAATTCATGAGGATGGATAAGGCAAATACTTTCCACACAATCTTTCAAAAATCCTTGAAAGAAATTATTTCTAATTTAGATTTTTTAGGAAGAGTCTAAATTCCCCAATGATGAGGGAAATAGTTGGGAAGAGGTAAAAAGCTGGAAAAGCTGAGGAAAAGCATAAAACAACTTTAAATAATCCCTAAAATGGGAAGCCTAGGCAAACAGGAAGAAAAGCATCCTGATATTCTGGACGCAGAATTAGAAACATGCTTTGGGGAGCAATAGCTTAAATAAGCTACTCCTAAACAGATTAGAGGTTAGTCTGTTCTAGGAGATGATCTCAGCTTGGGGGTGAGTTCTGGGAGATAAAAGGACTCTAAGGTTGGGAGGTTGGTCGACTGCATGAGTGGTATGTCTCTAAATTTATTGGCATGTTCATTTAATATAGTATGAATTGGCTACATATAACAGTTGATTTGTAGAATTGATTTATTACTGCTACATTTAACAGAATTAATCATAAGGAATTCACCTTTATAATTCTGTATAGTTGTAGAAAATAAATCTGTTGAGTAGAATCCAACAGGAAGTTTAAACCCAGGTTGGTTTAAATCTGAGGATGCATCATTCTCTACAGATGAGAAAATTTTAAAATAATTCTGATCTATGAGTATACATTTGTGAGCATGATTAGGTAAATGGAAGAGAAACTCACAAAAAAATCTCTAAACCAATACTTAAGTGAAAAGCTGGAGATTTCTAGTACCTCATAATTCACAAAATTGTAACTTTAATCTGTTTATGTGGGAAATGTAACAGTGAGAAAGTAAATGTATAGAGTGCAGAAGTTATTATTTAGTTAATTTCTAAGTGATGAGTAGAGATTTATAATAATTTCCACCGCTAGGCATTTCAAAAATTAAGATAGTTACTATTTCCTTAACAAGGATTACATGGAAGAGTAGTAAAATTTGTATTGTATAATTACTTTAAGTAGAAAGGGAATGACTCCCAAAACATGATCAGTTCTCCAGAAATAACTAGAACAAGAGATATATGTATGAAAGATGTGGGAGTAGCCACCAGGAAATAAAAAGGATACCCAAATAGAAAAAATATATAACATGGAAAACTAGTAAAGCATGGGAGCCTACAATAATATAGTACCTGTATCTTATACATATCTAAATGGATATATATATATATATATATATATATATATGAGAATGGGTACACAAACCTTATGCATGCAAATATATATATAAGCATATATCAGTAAAGGAAATCAGTTTAAACATGGGTATGGTGGGACTGCTATCTCAAGACCAATACATTGCACAAGCCTTTAGAAATATCTAGCTACGGAAAACAATTTAAATTTTCATACAACATTCAAAATGAAATATAACTCTTCAGAATTCCTGAGAGTCTCGTGTAAGAGTCATTAAAATTATAAATAGCTAAGAGGCTTGTACAATTGAAAAAAAATAGCTATAAAGAGCATTATATAAGCTACAGTCACTGCTATGATAAGAAAAGCAAAAGAGGAAAAACTCATTAGAGTTAAGTCATATTAATTTTTACGCAACGAATCATTCCATGAGAGGAAGCATGAAACAGTCCATAAATTACTAAGTTGTAGCTTCATTGAAATTATAAGAACAACAAGAATATCAGTGACAAGAAATAAAAAATGTCCAGATACATGTCATAAAATTCGAGCCTTTTGGGCTAGGGTCTGGTAACAAAGACCATATCCCCATTCACATTTTAAACCATTATAGAGTACCAGCATTACGAATAGAAACTATTAATATTCCGACTCTGACAGAGTCTCGATCTTAAATGGACACTGTGTAAAACCCTAAGAGAGGTAACAATTCTGCATAAATGAGACGCAACAACGCAACGAGATGGTACTATCCACACAGGCCTATACCGACCTGAAACGCCAAGGGAGGCGAAATTAATATCCATTGAAAATGAAAGAGCTCATAGCTGCCGACAATGAAATACGTATGGGTATTCATTACCTGTGAAAAACACAGTCAGGAGAGAGAATCGGTCAATAGAGCAGGGGATAGCAAATCGTTCCGAATAGAGAAATTTACCAAGACAAGAAGAGGTTACCTGCCAAGGAAGACCCTCCTCCTTTACGAGCTCTCTGCACCAGAGGTAAAAGAAGAATATCAATTTAATTGAACGAATGAAGGTCAATAGTAAATTGAACACAAAATTATATATACGAAGGGGAAAAAAATTAAATCCTCACGAAGTCAAGCTTGACGACTCTCGCTCTTCTGGGATGAGGCGAGTCAAGTATTAGCAAATCTGCATGATATTATCAAGATTAGCTAATTATCAGGTAACGAAATCGAAAAGGGAAAATGACGAAAACAAACCAAAGAGAATACATCAAAATTTGTACAGGAGATATTGCGAAAACGGTCCCAACGATACTGAACCATAAACGCAAACTCCAGAACGAAGCCTTTTTGTATCATTAACATTCGAGACTTCCATATAAAATAAGTATGACTAGTGTTGAGAGTCGAATATGACCTCTAACACAAATTTCAAGACGTATGCACAAGATTCATATCTGGTTTCGTTGCAGTGGCGTAGATAAGTCGGCCCACGAGTTAGTTCCTCCGTTTGCAGGGGTGAATAAACCACACGAAGAGCAAAGAAACTGCCTTCAACCAAAGGCGTAGACTTATATAACCATTTGAAAAACCCCAGATCACTACTACGGTGAGAGGATCGCAGCCATCCACATGGCTACTTCATAGAGATGAGGCCACGGATCGAATAGCTGGAGCATACATTTATGCCGGTCGTTCAACATTAATTATGCCAAAAGTACATAATGAAATTTCTGGTGTTATGTCGTATGATGGAGAAGGGCCTTGTGTCTAGATTAGTCTGGCATGGCGACCTACCAGATTTACATGGAGGTATAGCACGTGAACAGGAAAGGGATGGAATCATCCCCACCAATAACATGTAACCAGAAGTATTATAAGATCTGACATGGAGTAGAAACACCACGTCTCAGTCCTACACCACATCAAATCGATTCATATCAGGACGCCATGCGTGAAAGCTTAACAATTACGTTAAATCTTCATATTAAATGTTGACATGAAAACCTATGAACAATAAAATGCGATCATTTCAACACAGATCTTGTGAAGAGTATGAATACCAGCTCATTGAACCGCCATAAGTATGATATAGTCCTCCATATAAAAGTATGTATATTAATTTCAACCAATTTTAAAGACCAAATTGGTAGGAGAGGACATTATGATAAAAATTAAGAACATAGGATGGAAAAAGGGTCCGGAAGGCCCCATGAGTACAACCTATTCGCATACTTTGCATATAGATATGTAGAAATGGGTTGAATGCCCAACAGTGCATAACCATCAAGGTAAACGTTAAACATAGATGGTATATGCTACCCTTCATATATGGGAATTAATATATAATAACTCCACTATGATTCAAATACAAAGTAACTCGACTTTGAAATGAGAGTTAAAAGATATTGACTTGTGGTATAGTTGTTATGTGGAAATAAATCATATTGGGGGGGGAAACATATGATTATACCAGATAGAAAACACAAATATTATGTCAAACTTATTCTTGGAAATATGAAATGCCTGAAAAAAAAAAATTTGTTGTGAGTAGATGGGAGGTGTGAAAAATGTTATCAGAGCCCAAGTTATAAAACTGGGCTGGTGACATTGTGCTCACTGTTGCTGTGTGTTCACTGTATAAATTGGTTTCTGAAAAAAAAAACAAAAATGATATAATTGTTATTTTTACTGATCTGTGTGGAGTGTGTACAGTGGTGCTAGAATGGCAGAAGGTGACGAAATTTATGTTGATCTGCGTAATGAGGATGATGCGCCAGATCCCAATGTGCCCATGACGGCTATGTTGTGGAGGTTGCAACAAGAATTGGCTGAGATAAAAAGCCAGAATGACAGATTGTCATTAGCTAGTGAGGAGCAGGGAAAGCTCATCAGAGAATTGACTTCACGGAACAGCCAAGAAGGTGAAGGTTCCGGAAAGAGGAAGACTGATGATTCTGATGATGATGATGCTATTAGGAATCAGTATAAGCAGAAAAAGGAATTGCAGGCGGAATTCTGAAAGATTAACCCTCCCTCCTATGATGGGGAGAAGGAGGAAGATGCGGAAGCCTGGTTGTTGAACATGATTAAGTACTTCCAGGTCTATGAATATGAAAGCAATCTGAAGGCTAAATTAGCTGTTTACCAGCTACAAGGTAAGGCTACCCTGTGGTGGGAGGAGACAAAAATGGTGCATGCCATTGATGAAAAGACAGTTACATGGGAAGATTTCCAAGTTAAGTTCAAAAACCGCTACCTGAATGAACGTTACTATGATGACAAAGCCAAGGAATTCCATGAACTTAGACTGGGATAGCTCACTATTGATGAGTTTGTTACTAAGTTTACAAATCTGTTGAGATATGTACCCTACATAAGGGAAGAAAATGCAAAGGTACAAAGGTTTCTGAATTTTTTGCCTGCTGTATACAAAGAGAAGATCGAGTTTGATAACCAAAAAAAAATGGACGAAGCTGTTAGAAAAGCTAGATTGTGCTACCAACAGTTCAAAAGCAAAACTGAACATGGAAAAATCTGGGTAAAAAAGAGTGAATTCAAAGGGAAGAAACAAAAACCAGCCTATTTGAAGAATTTTGGCAGAGATCATCAGCAGAAAAAGTTTAATAAACCCAAAGAAAGTCAAACTGCTCAGTCCCAAGTGGCCTCAAAACAAATAGATGGAGACAATAAGAAAGAGGGCACAGTGAAAATGAGAGAACCTCTGAAATGCTGGGGATGTGGAGAACCCCATCTGCTGAGACAATGTCCCCATCAAAACATTCAGATGATTATGAGAGACCGAGAAGCTACCACAGTAAATGACATAGCCATAAATATACCAACTATCATTGCAGCCTTGGAAAATCAGTAAGCAGAACATCAAGCTACCATGGTTGAAATGGAGGGTAAGATTTCTGACCAATCTGTTACAGTTTTGATTGATCCGGGTGCTTTTTTGAGTTACATTAGTCAAAAAATTATAGAAAAATGTCATCTTAAACATGAAAAATTTCAGCAGTCATGGTTGGTTTAGCTGGCCACTGGAACCAAGAGGAAGGTAACCCATAAATTTCCTCGAACAGCAATTAAATTAAATGATTTTCAAACCGAAGTAAATTTGAACACTCTGCCCTTAGGTTCCTATGACTTGCTGATAGGAATGGATTGGCTGGAGAAGAAGAAGGTTATGATGAACTGTTGGGACAAGACCTTACATTGTGTAGATGAAGAAGGGAAACCTTTTATCCTCAAGGGAAAACCAAAACCTATCTCTGTAAGACAAATATCAACACTGCAATTAAAACGAACAGCTAGAAAAGGATACCAAGTATATGCAGTACATGTGGAAGAAACATAATAGAAAACTGAAGAAAATTTTTTGAATGCTTTACCAGTAGTAAGAGAATTTAAGGAAGTTTTTCAAGATGAGATTCCTCATCTTCCCCCCAAAAGAGAGACTGATTTTTCAATCGATCTGGTTCCAGGAGCAGTACCTGTTTCCCGAGCCCCTTATCGAATGAGCCCCCCTGAACTTATGGAACTGAAAATGCAATTGCAAGAACTGTTAGATAAAGGTTATATCAGACCAAGTGTGTCTCCTTGGGGAGCACCGGTATTTTTCGTGAAAAATAAAGATGGAACTTTTAGGATGTGCATTGATTATCGTCAATTGAATAAGCTGACCATTAAAAATAGATATCCTTTACCTAGAATTGATGATCTTTTTGATCAAATGAGAGGAGCTTCAGTATTTTCGAAGATTGATCTAAGGACTGGTTATCACCAGCTTAGAATTAAAGAAGAAGACATCAGCAAAACAACGTTTCGAACCACGTATGGTCACTACCAATTTGTAGTCCTACCTTTTGGATTGACAAATTCCCCTGCCACATTCATGTGCCTGATGAACAGTGTGTTAAATAAATACTTGAATAAATTTTTCCTTGTGTTCATAGATGATATTTTAGTCTACTCAAAAAGTGAGGAGGAACATAAAGAACACTTGAGGATAGTATTGCAAACCCTGAAGGAAAACCAGCTATATGCCAAGTTCAGCAAATGTGAATTTTATAAAGATAAGATCCAATACTTGGGTCATATTATTTCTGAACAAGGCCTTGTTGTTGACCCTGAAAAGATAAAGGCTATACAAGAATGGCCAGTACCAACTGATGTCTCAGCAGTGAGATCATTCATGGGGATTGCCGGTTATTATCGCAGATTTGTGGAGAGATGTTCTACTATAGCACATCCCATAACATCATTACAAAGGAAGGGTGTCAAATTTGAGTGGACTGAAAAATGCCAAAACAGTTTTGACCAATTAAAGCTAAAACTTACTACAACCCTTATACTGAAGATTGCAGATCCTGATAAAGAATTTGTGGCATGTACAGATGCCTGTAGAGAGGGGTTGGGAGGAGTTCTTTTGCAGGAAAATTCAGCTATTGCCTATGAATCTAGGAAACTAAAGATGCATGAACAGAACTATAGTGCCTATGATTTAGAATTAGCAGCTGTTATCCATGCTTTGAAAATGTGGCAACACTATCTCCTTGGAAAAAAATTTACATTGATGACTGATCATATTAGTCTCAAATATTTCTTTTCCCAAACTGATTTGAATGCTAGACAAGCCAGATGGTTGTCCTTTCTAAGCGAATTTGACATGGATATAAAACATATTAGGGGGAAAGAAAATAAAATTGCTGATGCTTTAAGTAGAAATGCTTTTCAAATTACAGGCAGCAGTGGAAGTAGTGCCCAGTTTGATTTAGAGGAGCTAGTGAAACATGCAACAAACCAAGATCCAAATTATGAAACACTCCTGGTGAAACTACAGAAAAAGGAGAAAAATAATTTCACTCAAAACCAAAAAGGGCTGATCTATTATAAAAACAGATTGTATATTCCAAATGTGGAGACCTTGAACAAAGAGATTCTAGATGAATATCACAAACAACCATATGCAGGACATCCAGGATATCAGAAAATGTTAATAGCTTTAAAAAAGAATTTTTTTTGGCCAGGAATGAAGAAAGATGTAGCAGAATATTTAACTAGATGCATTGAATGTCAACTAGTCAAAGTTGAGCATCAACATCCTGCTGGTCTTTTAAACCCTTTGCCGATTGTAGAATGGAAATGGGACACAGTTTCCATGGATTTCATAACAGGATTTCCCAAAACCAAATACCAACATGATTCAGTGATGGTGGTAGTTGACACTTTAACAAAAGCTGCCCATTTTATACCAGTGAAATCTACTTTTGGGACTGCCCAGGTAGCGAATGTATTCCTGAAAGAAATAGTAAGACTACATGGGGTCCCAAAGGTGATTGTTTCTGACCGAGATGCTAAGTTTACAGCTGCTTTTTGGAAAGGGCTATTTGGAGGTATGGGCACTAAATTGAATTTTAGGACCGCTTATCACCCTCAGACCAATGGGCAGACAAAGAGGACTAATCAAATTTTGGAGGACATGCTGAGAATGTATGTGATGGATAGGCCATCAAAGTGGGAAGATTACTTGCATTTAGCTAAATTTGCCTATAATAACAGCTACCAATCCTCTATCAAGATGAGTCCGTTTGAGGCACTTTATGGAAGAAAATGTCATACTCCTTTGAGCTGGAGCCAGCGAGAAGATAAACTAATGTTGGGACCAGATGCTTTACAAGAGATGGAAAGAATTGTTAAACAGATACAGAGAAACATTAAGACAACACAAGATCGCCAGAAAAACTATGCTAATAATAAAAGAGTGCACCAAGAATTTAAAGCTGGGGAGCATGTGTACTTGCATATTAAACCAAAAAAGAGCACACTTTATGCTGGAAGTTGTGCAAAACTGGCTCCTAGATATGGTGGTCCTTTTGAAATATTAGAAAGGGTGGGACCAGTGGATTACAAGCTGGCCTTACCACCTCATGTTAAAGTTCATGATGTGTTTCATGTTTCATTGTTAAAAAGATATGTCCATGATGCTTCTCACATAGTTGATTGGAATGTTTTACAGGTGGAACCAGAAGGGGAGTTTCTGCCAGAACTACTTCAAATATTGGAGCGGGAAGAAATTGAATTGAGAAATAAAACAGTAGCAAGAGTAAAGGTGCAGTGGAAGCACTTTACTGCTGAAGAAGCTACCTGGGAAAGAGAAGCTGAATTGATGGAACGATTTCCATTTTTGTTTGAGAAAAAAAAATGAACTCTAGTAGTTAAATAACAACACCGAGGATGGTGTTTATTTTCAGAGGGGGAATATGTAACACGCCCAATTTGTGTGTTGAATTTCAAAGCTAGACATTTGAACTTTAATCCTAAGGGGAGTGGACCCCAAAGGACAAGTGTGTTGCGAATGTAATTAAATATTAAAATTTGAGGAAATGAATAAAATGATTGTGTGCAGATTGACCAAAATGAGATTTATGAGATCACTTGGTAAATTCATGAGGATGGATAAGGAAAATACTTTCCACACAATCTTTCAAAAATCCTTGAAAGAAATTATTTCTAATTTATATTTTTTAGGAAGAATCTAAATTCCCCAATGATGAGGAAAATAGTTGGGAAGAGGTAAAAAGCTGGAAAAGCTGAGGAAAAGCATAAAACAGCTTTAAATAATCTCTAAAATGGGAAGCCTAGGCAAACAGGAAGAAAAGCATCCTGATATTCTGGACGCAGAATTAGAAACATGCTTTGGGGAACAATAGCTTAAATAAGCTGCTCCTAAACAGATTAGAGGTTAGTCTGTTCAAGGATATGATCTCAGCTCGGGGATGAGTTTTGGGAGATAAAAGGACTCTAAGGTTGGGAGTTTGGTCGACTGCATGAGTGGTATGTCTCTAAATTTATTGGTGTGTTCATTTAATATAGCATGAATTGGCTACATATAACAGTTGATTTGTAGAATTGATTTATTACTGCTACATTTAACATAATTAATCATAAGGAATTCACCTTTATAATTCTGTATAGTTGTAGAAAAGAAATCTGTTGAGTAGAATCCAACAAGAAGTTTAAACCTAGGTTGGTTTAAATATGAGGATGTATCATTCTCTACAGATGCGAAAATTTTAAACTAATTCTGATCTATGAGTATACATTTGTGAGCATGATTAGGTAAATGGAAGAGAAACTCACAAAAAAATCTCTAAACCAATACTTAAGTGAAAAGATGGAGATTTCTAGTACCTCATAATTCACAAAACTATAACTTGAATCTGTTTCTGTGGGAAATGTAACAGTGAGAAAGTAAATGTATAGAGTGTAGAAGTAATTATTTAGTTAATTTATAAGTGATGAGTAGAGATTTATAATAATTTCCACCGCTATGCATTTCAACAATTAAGATAGTTACTATTTCCTTAACAAGGATTACATGGAAGAGTAGTAAAATTTGTATTGTATAATTACTCTAAGTAGCAAGGGAATGACTCCCAAAACATGATCAGTTCTACAGAAATAACTAGAACATGAGATATATGTATGAAATATATGGGAGTAGCCACCAGCAAATAAAAAGGAGACCCAAATAGAAAAAATATATAACATGGAAAACTATTAAAGCATGGGAGCCTACAATAATATAGTACCTGTATCTTACACATGTCTAAATGGATATATATATATATATATATATATATATATATATATATATATATATAGATGAGAATGGGTGCATAAAACCTTATGCAAGGTAATATAGATAGGAAGATACACTTAGTTGAAATCATTTCAAACATGGGGTATGGTGAGACCTGCTATTTATAGAGAAACACATATCAGATGCTTCTTTAGAAATATCTAGCTAATGAAATAATTTTAGTCAAAAGTAACATTCAAATGAAATATAACTCTTTCAGAATTCCCGAGAGTCTCATGTAAGAGCTATGCAACGAAATAGCTACATAGCTTGTATACAATTGGAAATACTACAGGGAAAAAAGAATTATATAAGCTGGGGCGCTCATCGCTATGATAAAGCAAAGCAAAGAGGAAAACTCATTAGAGTTAAGTCAGATGAATTGACATATAGGCAACAAACGGCATTCCATGAGAGGAAAGGCTAGTTACATCATAAATGGCTAAGTCAGTATCGTTGAAACTATAAGAACAACAAGAATATCAAAGACAAGAAATAAAAATGTCCCACATGTCATAAAATCACAGCCTTTGGACTAGGTGTTATAGTCCGTGGACTATCCACCACATTTTAAACCATTAAAGAGTACCAGCATTACGAATAAAAACTATTAATATTCCGACTCTGACAGAGTCTCGGTCTTAAATGGACACTGTGTAAAACCCTAAGAGAGGTAACAATTCTGCATAAATGAGACGGAACAACGCAACGAGATGGTACTATCCACACAGGCCTATACCGACTTGAAACGCCAAGGGAGGCGAAATTAATATCCATTGAAAATGAAAGAGCTCATAGATGTCGACAATGAAATACGTATGGGTATGCATTACTTGTGAAAAACACAGTCAGGAGAGAGAATCGATCAATAGAGCAGGGGATGGCAAATCGTTTCGAATAGAAAAATTTACCAAGACAAGAAGAGGTTACCTGCCAAGGAAGACCCTCGTCCTTTACGATTTCTCTGCGCCAGAGGTGAAAGCAGAATATCAATTTAATTGAACGCATGAAGGTCAATAGTAAATTGAACACAAAATTATATATACGAAGGGGAAAAAAATTAAAACCTCACAAAGTCGAGCTTGACGACTCTCACTCTTCTGCGATGAGGCGAGTAAAGTATTAGCAACTCTGCATGATATTATCAAGATTAGCTAATTATCACGTAATGAAATCAACAAAGGAAAAATGACAAAAACAAACCAAAGAGAATACATCAAAATTTGTACAGGATATATTGCGAAAACGGTCCCAACGATACTGAACCATAAACGCAAACTCTAGAATGAAGCCTTTTCATATCATTAACGTTCGAGACTTCCACAGAAAATAAGTATGACAAGTGCTGAGAGTCGAATATGACCTCTAACACAAATTGCAAGACGTATGCGCAAGATTCATTCCTGGTTTCATTGCAGTGGCGTAGATAAGTCAGCCCACGAGTTAGTTCCTTCGTTTGCAGGGGTGAATAAACCACACGAAGAGCAAAGAAACTGCCTTCAACCAAAGGCGTAGACTTATATAATCATTTGAAAAACCCCAGATCACTACTACGGTGAGAGGATCGCAGCCGTCCACATGGCCACATCATAGAGATGAGGCCACAGATCGAATAGCTGGAGCATACATTTACATCGGTCATTCAACATTAATTATGAGAAAAGTACATAATTAAATTTCCGGCGTTATGTCGTATGACGGAGAAGGGCCTTGCGTACAGATTAGTCTGGCATGGCGACCTACCAGATTTTCGTGGAGGTATAGCACGTGAACAGGAAAGGGATGGAATCATCCCCACCAATAACATGTAACTAGAAGTATTATAAGATCTGACGTGGAGTAGAAACACCACGTCTCAGTCCTACACCACATCAAATCGATTCATATCAAGACACCATGCATGAAAGCTTAACAATTACGTTAAATATTCATATTAAATGTTGACATGAAAACCTATGAACAATAAAATGTGATCATTTCAACATAGATCTTGTGAAGAGTATGAATACCACCTCATTGAACCGCCATAAGTACGATATAGTCCTCCATATAAAAGTATGTATATGAATTGGTTTGTTGTTTGGAAACCACTCCAGATTTTCATTTCTCACACAGTCATTTCTGTTTCTCCAATTTGCTGTATTGCTCCAGTGGCACTGTGTATTCTCTACCTTCTTGCCCATTTCATTCGCCCCCCACCGCCATGCCTCGCTTACGCCAGCGCATGCGTTGTCGACGAGGTTCCAGTCGAGGCAGAGGTTATCATTCTCCATCGTCCCCTGTCTCTGAATCTACCTCGGACTTTTCTTCGGAACCCAGAGGCCGTAGAGGCCGACCTCGTGGCCCTCACTCCATGCCTCCTTTTGAACCTCTGATGCGCTCCCCTGAAGCTCCCTTCGCCCCTCACCCGCATTCTTCTTCTTTCCTCTGCCAGACTGCCCAACGTGTTTAGTTTACCTTCAATTGCTCATTCGATCGTCCAGTTCTCAAGGAATTTGTTACGGTTTCGGTCAGCGAAGAATCCACTAATTTTATGCTTCCTCCGACTTTTGCTCCTGGGCCCTCCATCACTTTCCAGGTCCCCTCCGGTCCCATCCCCGTTCCTGCAGACTTAGCGCAGTTAAATATTTCCCCAAACGTTGCTATGCAGGTATAGAATGTGGAGCACGCGGATAAAGACCCAGTACCACCTTCTGTGGACGACGAGGGAGACAGAGACGATTGGGGCTGCAGAGTCATTGAAGAACCACCCTCCGCCACTGATGCTCAGTAATCAGAAGATTTCTCAGAGGTTTTGGTTTTCCAGGTTCAAGGTCTTCATGCTCTTTCTAGTTTTCTTGTGGTTTTATCCTCTGCCTGTAGAGCGGCTTGTTAAAATTTTGGTTTTTTTGACAAACTATTGGGATGTAATTCCGGTTTCCCTCACAAGGGCGACGAATTTTAATCTTTTGGGACCGGTTTCCCCATGCTGGGCAGTCCAAACCATGGTTTTTCCTGACACTCAAGCCCTGTGCCCAGGCTAACTTAGCTGGGACAGTGGCAGCTCTGTATTATTATGTTAATTATTAATAGAATTAGTGATACTTACAAAGAAAAAAGCATTAATGTAACATAAATACATTGTTATATTAAAGGTTAATCAAGGTCAATCATGATCAGCCATGATCGAAATTCCTTAATAATAATGATTAAATGTTTTAATGAACGACAATCATGTCAAACATTTTCAAACATAGTTAACTATCAACAACAATCAACAAAGATTGACATATGTGCAACATTATAACTGAAATATGATGGCTATAAACCTATGTCAACCACCTTATTAATAGCATAATCATATAAGCTAAATGCAAAATACAGTTGGTAGTCTTAGGAAACCAATGTAAGTACGAAATAAAATTGTTCAAATGTTAGAATTGAATGTTAGCTATGTGGATATATATATATATATATTTTAATAATTTAAGCATAATCAATAAGCTAAATGGGCGATACATGTCCATAGGAATAGGAAACTAATGTAAGTAAGAAAGAAGTTTGTTAAAATGTTAGGATTGAAAGTTAGCTATGTGGCTATTTTTTTGAATAGGTTAAATAATAGCCAATATTAATTTGATAAATGCAAGTAACTTAATAAATTTATCACAACCTATCTTTAAAAAAATTACGAAAAATATTTTTTCTTGAACCTTCATCATACACATAATGTTTGTAATTTGTAATAAAGAAACTCTAAAATATGGCACCTTCTAACATCTGTATATGTGTATGAATTGATTAATGTATGTGTGTATGAATTGATTAAGTTTCAAATATGCAAGATAATGTTGAATTTCAGCTCTAAGAATTTTTGGGATATGATAAGATGTAGTCAGGTGGATCTTAAGCATATATGTAATCATCATTGTGTGATGTGGTGCTTTATGATGACACATCATCTACCACATGTTATTTGTTTGAAGCATTGACTTGGAAAAATGGAGGAAACCTTCTAAAAGGCCATATTTTTAGCCTAGAGATTAGATTTGGATGTAAATTATGTTCTTGGAAATATATTGATGTAGCCTTAAACATGGTATTTGAGGTGAATTAAGGAAACCAAAAAATGTATACCTCCACCTCCTACAGGTGACCTGGATGTTTCAAGGTGTTACACTTTTTCAAATATTTCTACATTTTAAGGAGAATTTAAGATATATACACTTATGGATATGTAAGAAACTGTCGTGAAATAAGTTAAAATATTCCACCGAAAGATATGATTCTTAAACTTATTTTTCCTGATAAATATTTGATGCCTAACATGTATGAAATCCCCTCCTTATATGGTTGTACTATGGAGGTTATCTACTAGAATTTCACTTGTTGGTAGAATTAATTATGCCTTCGCACATGTGCTTTTACTCTATAGAGATGCAGAAACTAAAAATCCTGTGATTTACTTTCTAACACAGGGGCTCAGGAACTAAATCATGGCTAAGGGGTTCCCCATACCCATCCTTTTTGTATACGAGGGTGGATCTTCTCGTCTATGGGAAGGTGACATTCTCCCATGATATATTACCTAATCTATGAAAGCATACTTTTCCTTCGATTTATTTCCATATCTTATTAAATTTTGAAAGTACCATTGCTATCATTTGTGCTTACTCTAGGGCTTATTTTGTTTTAGTTTATGTAGCTTGTGTTGGCTTGGAAATTTTAGGGAAATTTTTGTGGTAACAACGAGTGTAACATTATTAATAACTAACATATCAACTACTTATAGACTCTTCAAGGATGTAGGATGTCATGTTGTAAGTCTATACAATATTTTATAGACTAGAGATATTTCTTTACCTATAGATTACTATTCAAAGCTCCCAATCTAGATATTATTTGATGCAATTTCTTGGCTTTAGGGAATACGTGATCTCTAATGCTCTTAAACTTATCTAAATATTATGTAGGACATGGGATAAGGATTTTGATTGTGTGATTGTATAATCATCTACAAATTATTAGTATAGTTATCTCACATTTTTATGGATCTAAGGAGTTGTTGATGCATTTTAAATGACATTATATATGGGAGTTAGCTTAAGCAAATGCATACTTGGTCATGTCCTACCACCAAAACATTTACCAATCTTATGGTTGCATAATTTAGGCAAGGTGTGCAATGCTGGTTAATATGCCTAGAATGAAAGGAAATATTGGGCCAATGATGCATGCTTTGAACACACTGTGTTAGATCATAAGAGGGAGGAAAGGTGGCCATTAAACCATCAACAAGAGAAAATGAGATAAAGCATCACAATGTACAACTGTAGGGACAAACATTGGGGGAGAGTAAAGACATTGGAGAATCTCTAATGTCCTATTCCTTCTTATATTGTGTCAGCTCTCCCAATCCTCCAAGCCTATCATAAACTACAGTTTCAATATTAGGATTTTGGAAATTTATGAGTTGGTTAAGTTCAACTTTGTCCAATGTGTACGTAGTAAAAGATTTTTTTAATGCTCTTTAATGATTTCCTGAAATAGTAGTCATGATTATTTTCTATAGATAAAGTGATATGAATGTTCATTTACCAATAGCTACTAATGAAAATTATATATGGCTTGACACTCAATTGAAAAAAATCCCTACTTAAAAGGGACAACGATTGATTTGTAGATAATGATCTATGAACTAGTCGTTTTAAGGTTAAACTCTTAAATAACATATCAGTGGAAAGAATATGATGATTTTTCTCTACAGATATGTAATATCCCTTGCATAAGCCACCATAAAAACTCTCATAAAATGAGGGTTATTAAATAAGTAAATATTATTAATTATTATATTGATATTAAATGAAGAATATTCTCATAATTGTTGATTATAAGAATATTGGAAGAATTATTTCTTAATTATTTTATTTATAATAATTTATATTCTTCCATGGAAATAAATTATATTTCCAAGTTGGTATATTTTATGAGTTTTAGAAATAATGAGTAATAGATTTGGAAAAGTATGGATAAGTGATATTTTTCTCATAAGGAAAAAGAAAATCTACCTTTAAAAATAAAAGCATGAGGGATTTATGGAATGCTTTTCTGATTTAGGAAAAATCAGATTTATGGAGGCTTTATGGATTACTTTTGTGATTTAGAAAAGCTCGAATGTTTTATGATTTAGAAAATATGGAATTATTTTATGATTTAGAAAAAAGTTGGAATACTTTTATGATTTATAAAATCTATTCCATTTTAATTAATTCTATTTTATTATAAGCCTATGAGAGAAATAGAAGAGGGAAATGGGAGAATACATGGAGAATGGAGCCAAGGAAGAGGAAGAGAGTATTTCAAGCATGCATCAAGAGATGAGTAACCATATCCTTTGAAAATATCTTTGTTTGCATATGGACCATGATTATATAATGATTGAATTTATTTGCAATAAAAATTTAAGTGTATTAAAAGCTAGATCTACACTTATTTATGCATTATTTTGATAAAATCCCAGGGGGATCTTGTTTAGAAGGCTGAGTAGTTCCAGATCTGGTATGGATCTGATGTTTCAGCCATATATCAATTGTAGATCTGAATATTAACCTACATCAGCTGAAGCTCCTCATATAAAATGCTGTCAAGTCTTTCTACAACTTTTCCAATTGTTTCTGCTATTATTTTTGAAGGATTCTTGCTCTTGCTTCAAGTAAATCCAATGCTTCTACAAAGGAACTTGATTATAGATCTGATTTCTTGATGCCATACTATAACATGAGTCTAATGGCTGATTTCCAGTGTCTTCCAGCGGAAACCACGCAATTCCTGAAGGACGGTTTCTCTATTTACCAACTCTCTCCTTTAGCTGATTTTCAGCTAGTGTTGATTGTGGGAGATCTGTTAAAACCTCTAAACTCATTTATTTTTGCTGAAACTTTGCTTGAGGTCTGACACAGCCTAAAATAAGGGAACCCAACCATGTTCTACATTATTTTCACACTGGCTTGCTTATACAATGTCCTCCTTGAGCCTATTGCAGATTTTCCTGAGAGTGGAATTTAGTGCTTCTTCCTTGGTTGGTTTTTACTTCTCTTTTGGATCCATTGTTTAGATCTATAGATCTAAGGTTCCTAAGAGCAGAAAACTCTAAGATGAGTGTGTCATTCTCACACTTGCTGTGTTCCACCACTCTTCTATAGACAGAGTCTGGAATGGGCCAGGAAGCCTCTGGATTTCACCCTTCCTTGTGAAGGTGATGCATCTAGTAAATGCCCTGCCAGTCTATCTCTGGTTTAGATCTATTGGTTTAATTCCATATTGCCATGATTCCATAGTGGAATATCTTAATATATTCCCTACTGAGCCTATATTTTCCCATTTGGAACATTGCATAATTGTATGCAAGGAAATAATTATTGTATTAAAACTCTTCAAAATGAATAGAAGATAAAAATATATCCTTGTATGCATTATTGGATTAGATTCTTAGAGAGGAAAAAGAGTAATCACATGCTTTATTATGTAATATTAATTAGAGAAACATATATGCTTGCATGCATGGAAAAAATATATTTTTGAGTATTAGATTTCTAGAGAAAAGGAAGATGCAATCACATAATATTTATTGTGTTAGCCTTCTTTTGGGAAAAATAATATGTATTTGTCCAACCTAAAGGGATTAGCTATGGTATTAGCTTTATATTGGGAGAATATTATGCATAGTTATTGGTTATATCTTTTGGATGAGAGGGAAATGTCACTTTGCATGCATGAAATGATAAGTGGTATGCGTTTGACCCTTGGAAAAGAAATGTGTTTATTTTTCCATAAAATATTTCTTTGGTTTCTTTTGGAAAGAAATATATGTTTTACATGCAGGAAGAACAAGATATGTTATTGCATGCACAAAACTATAACTTGTATGTTAACTTTGTTTGAAATAGAGTTGGCATTGTTATACATAGTAACCATTATGAATATATCTTGGGTGGAAAATATGTTTTTGGAAAAGAACATGTATTCACATGCATAAGTATAACATCTATTGCATTAATCCATATTGAAAAGAAAAAATACGAGTAGGCAAAAAGAGAAATTGCTTGTTGGGATAGTTATCTTGAAAATCTTGTTATGCATTTGCATGCACAATATTATTATATAGTATGTTAGCTTTTTTTTGGAAATAATAGGAAAGTGCATGCAAGATTTTATTAGTGTTTGGTGGAAAGAGGATGCTTGATATTGATTTATTTGTTACTAATGCATGTGAAATGATGTTAAATAAGGAAACTAATGTCAATGTGGTTATGTTTTATAAATGCATACAAATATTTGCTGAAGTGTCACAAATAGAGATTGATTATTGGTTTATTAATATTTTATCTAATCATGATATCAAGTGTGCTGACGACAGAAATGGCAGGAAAGAAGGATGACTTGAGAAAAGGAAATTTCAAGTTTAACATTGTGGAAGATAAAGAGTTGTTAGTCCATGCAAGTTTAGTAGTTCCAATTGCACAATGATCCCCTGAAGGAAACAGTCTGAATACAAAGACAGAGATTGATGATTCATGGGTAAATGGTATCATGATGATTGTAATAACTTATAACTAGTTATGTTTCGTTTAAGATTATTTTTATATGTAAATTTTATGACAATGGTCAAGGGATGGACTCCCTTATAACCATTGAGTGAGGGGTGACAACCCTCACGAGCGTTTAATAATAAAATTAAATGTTTGCTGGTTTTCACCCTACGGGGTTTCCAGGGTATATCAGTGTCTATTTATGTGATTGTTAATTGTGTCATTTTGATGATGTTAATTTCTTTCATGATATGACATTGATATTATCAATTAGGTGATCTACTAATTGAATTAAAATGATCATGGGATCGATGCATAGTTATAGCAGGAAATTTAAGTTAATATGTTACAACAAGAATAATTAATGGTTGTGTAACTCACTATGATTTTTGCTAAATATTTCTCGAACTGATGATAATGGGTATTTAAATGGTTAATGCAGAAATATATAAAGAAATTTATAAGGTTACACATTCGTAAATGTTGAAAAAAAGTCCTAACTCCATGCATTTTTCCTGCGAGGTTATCGGGGTATGTTACAAATGTTATCAGAGAAAAAGGTTGCAACACTGGCGCCTTTTGGGAATTGTTATGCAAAAAGGAAGTAGAGGTATGATGCTAGTGGGAATAATCTCAGGTATGATTTTAATTAAACTTGTAGTATACTACAATTTACATGAGATGCATGTTGCATGATTAATGACTGCATGAAAGGGTAGACAGTTATAATGTTTCTTTAAAAGTTGTGCTCATGAAATTTGAATATGGATGTGGATAAAATACAATAAAACTTCTATTGTACCTATGAACCATCTTGAGCACTCACTGTTTATATTGCGGATGAATTACCAACCTTTGCATGCATAATATGAGAAAAATCATTATTGTGCATAAGAAAAAAGAATGGAAAAACATGGCTAAATTTATCATGCACTACCTATAAATAATGAATACACGTATGGTTGGTGTGATAACTAAATAATATAGAAGCTGGGTTTGACCCTGAAGAGGACAATGGAATGTGGAAAACAAAATATATATATATTTGAACGAAACTCTTTAGTTGTTAAAAATAAGCAACGAGTGAAATAGAACTCACATATTGAACTTAAATTCAATGAAAAAGTCATAGTAGCATAATTGTGGGTTCTCTTTCTTCATTTAGAGTTGTAGAGGAAAGTTTGCATTCCATGTGTTCGACAAAAAGTGGTAATTGAGATCCACGGTTTGTATTTTAAATAATTTCATTCGTGGAAGTTTTGGATGTGATTAATATTTAATATCAAGGGGTTTTCATACCTTGAGATCATGTAACCCCCATGGTGATTCCAAGAAAAGGTTATGTTTAGAAATGGATCCATAATTTGGTCAAATTTCCTGATTAGACGCTGTTGTAGGGATTTTTGGTTCTGTTATTAGTAGAAATTTTACCATTGATGATATTAATATGATTCATGATGTTCTAGAAATTCTAGTTTTACTATCTCTATGATAGTATAAACATATTTATGGAAATTTATTTCATCTCTGCTAACTAGTCCCTCAATGGTAGTAGATTGTATGCTTGCCAAATATTTGGAAGAATGCCTTATCCACCATAGATTGCATGCTTGAAAATTGTTGTTAAAATTCCTCAATGGATGTAGATTGCATGCTTGAAAATTGTTTGATGGAATGTCGAATTGGTTGTAGATTGCATGCTTTCACACTATTTGAAAAAAAAGTCTACAGTGATTGTAGATTTCATGATTGCCAATTTTTTTCACAAAATTCCTCAATGGTTGTCGCTTATATGGTTGCAAGCTAATGGTAAGCGAAAAAAAAAAAAAAAAGAATCACATTTTGTGTCCTAGTGTTCAATGGGACTGTTAGTTCTCTACAATATTGATGGCTGCTAAGGTGAGACCTTAAATAAAGTATCATGCTATGGTATGCAACATATGCTAATGTCTTTTTTCTAAGCTACATGATTATTATTATTATGTGGAAATTTTGAATGTATACCACCTATATTACATGCGATGAATTGTTGTCAATGTGCTTTGACAAATTGTGGACCCCATGTTGTGGGTCAAGTATAGATGCATGGTGTACATAAATGTTCCTTTGCCTTAGTGATAATATGCAATGGAAAATTATGTAAATTACAGTGGATTTGTAGACATTGACTATTTTTAGACATTGAATTTTTATTGGATTCAATGGCTATGGAAGCTATGATGGGATTGATGTAATGAGGTAATATTTTATTTTATTGTTGAGTTAATGAATACTTTAGCTGGGGTATTCAGGAAATAACTCTAGAGTTTTAGAAGACTTCTTGCTAGCTTATGGAAAGCTATTAGTGGTTAAATTCAACATGGACCTTCCCTAAAAGTCTCCTAAAATTCCCTAGGAGAAAATAATAAAGAGGAAATATTAACATAATGGGAGAGAAAGATTATGTTAATGACTTAGTTGGAGATAAATACTAAGTGGGGTAAAATAAAGCATAGCGGGAGAGAAAGGCATGCTTTAAAGAAAAAGAAGAGTATTTTTTTTGAAAAATATAAAACAAAAAGGCCTAAGCAAAAAGTTTGGTAGACCTTAAAGCAGGACGCTGCTAAAAATCTGCTGGGAAGAAATCACCAAGGAATCAATGAGGTTGTTGATTCTAGTGGCAAGTAAATCTTAGCTCGGTGGGTAACTATTGGAGATAGTTCACGGTTAGGTGGAATATGCTGAGTTTCTCAATAATTCCCAGAAATTAACTAAGGTTAGATGAAATTTTGTCTATGTTATCTAAAGATGTTGGATGTTACAATAGACTGTAAATTTCATGTCTCAAAGTTGTTGCATGTGCTATATTTTTTCATGCATGATATATTAAATTATCTTAGCAACAATTTCGATAAAATAGGTTGTGTTTTTATGAGCAAATGAACATGTCATAAATGACTGATCTATATGCATGCATAGAGGAAATTAGTTGAAATATATAGGTGACTGAAATAACTCATGTTAGATAAAATAATGATTTATTGAACTTTAAATTCCTAACATATGAGAGGAACATGTCTGGAGATTAATGACATGAGTTTGAATTTGAATGAAATTACTGTGGGAGAGAAAGACATTAATATGCAAAGGAAATGGTTGGAGATAAATACCGTGAGTTTGAGTTGGATTGAAATTATTGTGGGAGAGAAAGACAGTAATTTGCAAAAACACTAGTGGGAGAGAAAGACTAGTGTAACTCCTAAATGAAATGTAATGTGCACTTGATAGAGTTTTTCTTATCATTTTGATGATTAAAGGGCTAAGTGCTCCTTGAGTTTTTGTGAAAGTATTATGACTTAAGTATTATTTTTCATTTCCTAAATAATTGGAAATGAAAATTAAAGGTTAATGTTCCAACAAGAGAAGAACATCGAGGACGATGTTCTCTTTAAGGGGGGGAGTTTGTAATATCCCTCGCATAAGCCACCATAAAAACTCTCATAAAATGAGGGTTATTAAATAATTAAATATTATTAATTATTATATTGATATTAAATGAAGAATATTCTTGTAATTGTTGATTATAAGAATATTGGAAGAATTCTTTCTTAATTATTTTATTTATAATAATTTATATTCTTCCATGGAAATAAATTATATTTCCAAGTTGGTATATTTTATGAGTTTTAGAAATAATGAGTAATAGATTTTGAAAAAGTATGGATAAGTGATATTTTTCTCATAAGGAAAAAGAAAATCTACCTTTAAAAATAAAAGCATGAGGGATTTATGGAATGCTTTTCTGATTTAGGAAAAATCGGATTTATGGAGGCTTTATGGATTGCTTTTGTGATTTAGAAAAGTTGGAATGCTTTTATGATTTAGAAAATATGGAATTATTTTATGATTTAGAAAAAAGTTGGAATAATTTTAGGATTTATAAAATATATTCCATTTTAATTAATTCTATTTTATTATAATCCCATGAGAGAAATAGAAGAAGGAAATGGGAGAATACATGGAGAATGGAGCCAAGGAAGAGGAAGAGAGTATTTCAAGCATGCATCAAGAGATGAGTAACCATATTCTTTGAAAATATCTTTGTTTGCATATGGACCCTGATTATATAATGATTGAATTTATTTGCAATAAAAATTTCAGTGTATTAAAAGCTAGATCTACACTTATTTATGCATTATTTTGATAAAACCGCAGGGGGATCTTGTTTAGAAGGCTGAGTAGTTCCAGATCTGTTATGGATCTTATGTTGCAGCCATATATCAGTTGTAGATCTGAATATTAACCTGCATTAGCTGAAGCTCCTCATATAAAATGTTGTCAAGTCTTTCTACAGCTTTTCCAATTGTTTCTGCTATTATTTTTGAAGGATTCTTGCTCTTGCTTCAATTAAATCCAATCCTTCTTCAAAGGAACTTGATTATAGATCTGATTTCTTGATGCCATACTATAACATGAGTCTAATGGCTAATTTCTAGTGTCTTCCAGCAGAAACTGCGCAATTCCTAAAGAACGGTTTCTCTATTTACCAACTCTCTCCTTTAGTTGATTTTCAGCTAGTGTTGATTGTGGGAGATCTGTTAAAACCTCTAAACTCATTTATTTTTGTCGAACTTTTCTTTTTTTGAGGGTCCGGACACAAACTTAAAATAAGGAACCCAACTCGTTCTACATTATTTCACACGTTTGCTTATACAGCCCCCCCCCCCAGCCTTGAGCCTATTGCAGATTTTCCTGAGAGTGGAATTTAGTGCTTCTTCCTTGGTTGGTTTTTACTTCTCTTTTGGATCCATTGTTTAGATCTATCGATCTAAGGTTCCTAAGAGCAGAAAAATCTAAGAGGATTGTGTCATTCCCACACTTGCTGTGTTTCACCATTCTTCTATAGACAGAGTCTGGAACGGGCCAGGAAGCCTTTGGATTTCACTCTTCCTTGTGAAGGTGATGCATCTAGTAAATGCCCTGCCAGTCTATCTCTGGTTTAGATCTATTGGTGTAATTCCATATTGCTGTGATTCCATAGTGGAATATCTTAAGATATTCCCTACTGAGCCTATATTTTCCCATTTGGAACATTGCATAATTGTATGCAAGGAAATAATTATTGTGTTAAAACTCTTCAAAATGAATAGAAGATAAAAATATATCCGTGTATGCGTTATTGGATTAGATTCTTAGAGAGGAAAAAGAGTAATCATATGCTTTATTATGTAAGATTATTTAGAGAAACATATATGCTTGCATGCATGGGAAAAATATATTTTTGAGTATTAGATTTCTAGAGAAAAGGAAGATGCAATCACATAATATTTATTGTGTTAGCCTTATTTTGGGAAAAATAATATGTATTTGTTCAACCTAAAGGGATTAGCTATGGTATTAGCTTTATCTTGGGAGAATATTATGCATAGTTATTGGTTATATCTTTTGGATGAGAGGGAAATGTCACTTTGCATGCATGAAATGATAAGTGGTATGCGTTTGACCCTTGGAAAAGAAATGTGTTTATTTTTCCGTGAAATATTTATTTGGTTTCTTTTGGAAACAAATATATGTTTTACATGCAGGAAGAACAAGATATGTTATTGCACGCACAAAACTATAACTTGTATGTTAACTTTGTTTGAAATAGAGTTGGCATTGTTATACATAGTAACCATTATGAATAGATCTTGGGTGGAAAATATGTTTTTGGAAAAGAACATGTATTCACATGCATAAGTTTAACATCTATTGCATTAATCCATATTGAAAAGAAAACATACGAGTAGGAAAAAAGAGAAATTGCTTGTTGGGATAGTTATCTTGAAAATCTTGTTATGCATTTGCATGCACAATATTATTATATAGTATGTTAGCTTTCTTTTGGAAATAATATGAAAGTGCATGCAATATTTTCTTAGTGTTTGGTGGAAAGATGATGCTTGATAGTGATTTATTTGTTACTAATGCATGTGAAATGATGTTAAATAAGGAAACTAATGTCAATGTGGTTATGTTTTATACATGCATACAAATAATTGTTGAAGTGTCACAAATATAGATTGATTATTGGTTTATTAATATTTTATCTAATCATGATATCAAGTGTGTTGACGAGAGCAATGGCAGGAAAGAAGGATGACTTGAGAAAAGGAAATTTCAAGTTTAACATTGTGGAAGATAAAGAGTTTTTAGTCCATGCAGGTTTAGTAGTTCCAATTGCACAATGATCCCCTGAAGGAAACAGTCTGAATACAAAGACAGAGATTGATGATTCGTGGGTAAATGGTATCATGATGATTGTAATAACTTATAGCTAGTTATGTTTCGTTTAAGATTATTTTTATATGTAATTTTTATGACAATGGTCAAGGGATGGACTCCCTTATAACCATTGAGTGAGGGGTGACAACCCTCACGAGCGTTTAATAATAAAATTAAACGTTTGCTGGTTTTCACCCTACGGGGTTTCCAGGGTATATCGGTGTCTATTTATGTGATTGTTAATTGTGTCTTTTTGATGATGTTAATTTCTTTCATGATATGACGTTGATATTATCAATTAGGTGATCTACTAATTGAATTAAAATGATCATGGGATCGATGCATAGTTATAGCAGGAAATTTAAGTTAATATGCTACAACAAGAACAATTAATGGTTGGGTAACTCACTATGATTTTTGCTAAATATTTCTCTAAGTGATGATAATGGGTATTTAAATGGTTAATGCAGAAATATATAAAGAAATTTATAAGGTTACACATTCGTAAATGTTGAAAAAAAGTCCTAACTCCATGCATTTTTCCTGCGAGGTTATCGGGGTATGTTACAAGATATTTAGTGGGATAGCATATATGATGAAAAATATCTATTTACAAATTTTGTTTGATGAAATAATTTCATAAGTAAGTGTTTAAATAATCCATATATCTATTATCGCTCACGTGATGTGGAGTAATTGGTGATGGGGTGCACTGTTAAGGCACTCCATCTGCAAGGTCATCGGTTTGAAACCCATGAGTAATTAAGATTAGTCTAAACTACAAAAAAAAATCCATATATTTATTATTTCCTTTTCCTTTAATATTTAAGTCAAGCGACCTCGTGTATTATAGAAGTGAAGAATAATGTGATACTAAATTTTCATTTCGTTTTTTTTAATCAAGTTCTAATGTTTTACTTTATTGCATCGTGTTGCGAGTTTAATGAATTTCGGATTACGTATTTGTTTTTTTTTTTCTTTTTTAAATTATAAATGTATATGGGAGTTGGTTGACTTTCTTAATTTAAAAAAGAAATTTTGTATTTTGTTACTTTTAAACATTTATTAAGTATACTTTTAATTTTAAAAATATATTTTAAATTATTTTAGTCATTTATTAACTGTAATTTTAATTTAAAAATAAATAAAATTATGATTTACTTAAAAGAAAAAAAAAGAAGGCAATTTTGTATTTTGATAATTTTAAATATTCATTAAATGCAATTTTAATTTTAAAAATATATTTTAAATTATTTTAATGATTTATTAAATATAATTTTAATTTAAAAATATATAAAATTATTATTTATTCAGTAGAGAAAAGAAATTTATGTGATAATACAGATATATATTCAAATTTAATATCACAAAATTCAATGAATCTTTTTGGATAATGAAATCTTTGGAATAATTAACCTCTCATTTATAAATATAAACATAATAATTTGAATTTATCCAAAATCATAATTAATGTATCTATGACAAATATATAATAGAAAATGAACATTCAAGGAATTAAATAATTTATCAAATAATAATTTCATTAATATTAGCAATCAAATAAAATTTCAATTTAAATTATCTTTAGCCAATATCAATTTTTTTTTAAAAGTCGAACAAAAATCTACTTTATCTGTTGTAAAATCACTCTTTCAAAAAGATTTACGCTAATCTAATTTATCTTATGTAAGCTTATAAAATATTAATATGATAAAAGTTATTTATTTTATTTGATAAAGAGAAAAAATTACTTTAATAATTTATTAGAAAAAATAAAAGAATAAAATTTAAAATTAAAATATAATATATTTGAAAAATATATATTTTTCAATATCTATTATTTATAATAAAAACATAAATCTTAATTTTGTGTAAGAAAAAAATTACACATTGTAGTCCAAAAAAATGTTATTGATGTCAAAGGGTTATTGGATATGTTGTTGAAGCAATTGAGGTATGTTGCGATGTGAATGTCTACTTATACGTTGTGATGTATTTTTTCTATATATTGTGATGTTAAAGGCTATATTGTTTAAGAGCTATAAAGGTATGTCGTAGAGATATGTTACAGATGTTGCAAAGGTCATAGTTGAAGAAGTGTTTGAAGAAAAGGAATGTTGTAGATGTTGCAGAGGTCATAGTTGAAGAAGTGCTTGAAGAAGTACAAATTTTTAGCTAAACATTTCCTTCTCATGTTGTATAATTCATATTTTTGAGTTCAATTCTTGTTCAAACATTCTTTGCATTGTTCTTAGTTTAGTTTGTGTGATTCAATGAGTAAATTTTGTCACTAACGTTGTTGAGTATGTATTTTTGAGTACTATATAGCGATGTTGTTACGTATGTAATGTTTGTGAAAGAATGTGTTACTATAATATGTAGTCAAGTGTAGATATGCATCAAGATGATGCAAGTGCATGAACATGTTTTGATGTTCTCCAAATGTAGTTATATTAATTAGTAATTTTCTTGACATTGGTTTATCCATGTTTTAGGAAACCAAATCATTTTGATTTTATCCAAATTTAGTTATATTAGTTAGTAGTTTTCTTGAAATTGGTTTATCCATGGTTTAGGAAATCATTACATTTGGTTGATGTAAATATTTTAGTATTATTTGGAAGATCACTTTGTTTTAATATTTTAAAGTTGGAATAATTCAAAATTTGAAAGAATTTGGAAATGAATATGTGGAATGCAAAGAAGTAATATTTTCACTACATGTTCCTGTATGGAATACTAATAATCAACAAGTTGTGTTTATAAAAGATGTTCTTTTGGAAGGTACTAGTTAGTTGGTTAGAGAGTGTGAGAGCGATGCGATGGTTTTTCTCAGTTACCAGGCACTAGTAGAAAGAAGAAGAGGAGATGGTATGAAGTAGATTTAAAGATAAGGTAGAGATAAGAGATGGAGGTATGAAAAGTTAAGCAGCTAGCATGTTAAATTTTTTATGTATGAGTGATTTTTTTTCTCCTTTTAGGTAGTAGAATGAAAAAAAATAACTTGAAGGATGTAAGTGGAAGTAGGAGCTTCCAAGTAGGTTGTAGCTTGCAAATGTAAATTGAGGTAGGTGCCTCCTATAGTTAGAATCATGCGGAAAATTAATGTAAGAGGGAATAGGAGCTTCATAACAAGATGTAGTTTGAAAAATGGTAGAGAGGTTTGAGCTTATAAAATTTGATGTAATGAAAAAAATAGGAGTTTTCCCTTGCATCACAACAACAACAAATTCATGGTTTTCTTCCATTATGGGTTTCCACTTATATTTGGTGTCCATAAGTGATTTATTTTATCTGGGTCTCTTATGATGTGATTTAAATGTTTTTTAAATGTTAAATATACTATTTGTATGAATTATTATTACTCATCTAACAATTCATATAAATTGTGAAAATAAAGTAAACATAAAATTTCATGTTTATGAATGCACTATATTGATTCACCCTCCTACCCCAACTATATTGATTCACCTCCCCACCATTAGTATAGTTGAGGTTCCAACAATTGGTATAAGAGATATTTCCTTCTGTATCAACTTAAAAACTAGAAGGTAGACTTGGTTTACTTATGGATTTTCGAATTACATCCAAGCTCACTACTTCAAACTTTTAGGAGTAAAGAGAAAACGAAAAATATGAACTGATAATTTATGGACCTAATGTCTGAAATATAACGTGTGATGGATATATTAAATATTCTCCTTAAATGCATTAAAAAAAATGGAATTCTTATGCTAAATGTAGAATTTACAAAAATCCTCCCAATCTAGATCATGAGACAATAATGGATCTCAAATTTAGAAAAGAAATTTAAAATATCTTGCAGGTCATGCCTGAAGGAGAAAAAATAGCAACAATATAGAAAAATAAAAGAATAAGAGGAATTAGAAGAAGAAAAGGGCATATAAAAAAAAAGTGTTTAGTTGAACCAGACATGTTCTACTAGTGTGAAAGTCCATGAATGCCATTAGGAGAAATTTGCTAAAAAAGAAGTAAATCTTGACTCAGCCTTGGCTGAAATAGGAAGACTTACAATTGAAAACACATACCAAAATAATTTGCTATAAATATGCAATGAGAAAGATCATGAGTTCAAAGAATAAATCATTAGTCCGAGGAAACAATTAGAAGAGACTAGAAGAATTGAAGAGGTGATAAAAAGTTAGCTAAAGGAAAGAGAGGAATATTATGAAAGATTAGAAGCGATGGGTTTTTCATTAAGGAATGATTATATGAAAAGAGTGGTTTATATGGAAAGTTAGAAGAGGAGGTTTTCTCCACGAAAAAGAAGTCAGAAAATATTCATATCTCAAAGGAAACCATGAAAGTTAGTAAAGTACCTCTAAAATGGCTCATAGAAGAAGGTGAAAACATCATGATTAGTAAGGAAATAAACATAAACAAGTGACATAATCAACAACATAGGAATGAGAGAAAGAAAGTGGTTTTTGGAAAAATGCAATCTGGTGTTGGAGATGAGCTTGGGAGATTGTTTTCTGCTTTGAAATGTTTCAAGAAATTTTATTTCCATAGTATGGGAATGTAGTAGTTAACTATAACAATAGTAAAACCAAGTATTACCAGTAGGATATGCAACATACAAGGAATTCCCATAAAGGAAGCAATCAAAGGAAATTGTTCCCTATAACAAGATCATCAGTGATTAGGTACAAAAACTCTTTCTATGGTTATTGGTATTCATGTAATGCTTTTCTACATAAAGTTTTTGATTACAAATCCCATTAAAATAAAATTAGGAATGGATATTAATAACAACACAAGGATACATAAGAATTTTCCTCCATTTCTTGGTCACCCAATTGACGGGCCTCTAAATTAAACATAAAATAACGCCCATCTAACATCTCTTAGGCCCATCTACATTCCTTATGCATATAAAAATATATTTCAAATCTCTCCTTCTACACTTAATAATGTTTTATTATGATTTAATATTTTCTTAGGAAGGTTTAAAGGTAATTACATATTTGTGCCTAATATTAGTTATTTTTGTAGAATATTGTGAGAATATTGGGAGAATTATGCAGATTTGGAGAAGGAGATGATTTAGGGACTTGCTCCCTACCACTGGAAGATCAATATTGAAGAATAAATGAGCACAATATTAGGAAATTACGAAGAAATATTGGCGAGATTCGACGGGGTTGCCCACCCTCCTTAACTCTCAGAGGTAGCGAAGAAACTGAAGACCAAGTGCACTCTAGCCATACTTCACTTGGAGTCTCCAGCAATTCGAATTCCAAGAGGCAGCCAAGGAACTGAAGACGAAGAGCACTCTATCTATATTTATTGGGAGTCAAGTCGACTCAATCACCATTTTCAAGGGATATGTTGGTAGCTTCCCTATAGAATAAATAGACCAGAGCTAGAGCTAGAAAGGAGTTAGTTAGTCAGTGATTCGATTCCATTCAGAACTTTGGTTGCAAGGTATTAGGCTTTGGTTGTTTAAGACCTTTGGGATGTAATAAGATTTCATTTTGAATGCAATGAGTATACAAACTCCATTTTACTGATTTAATTCTAGAGAGTCGGGCTCGTGGGTTAGAGCCCAACGCAGGTGTCTCAGCTTCTCTATTGTTTTTATTCTTTCCATTCTGCCATTTAGCTATTTTTCTCTTTGTTATTCAATTAGTTTTGCTTTTAAATAGTTTCCTTGATGTTTAGTTTTTCTTCCAGTATGCTTCTCTAGTTTTCCTTTTCTTGTGAGTAATAGAATAGATGAGAAAAACAAAAATGCTATGGTAAATCCTTCCCCTCTCATCTCTATCCATAGAGTTCAAGAAGGGTTAAATTTCCTAGTGGCCAAAAAAATTGATTTATGTTCACTATTTTATCACACATTATTTTCTTGTTTTTTTTTCGTGCATGAATTAGCAGGATTGATTGTAGGAATCATTGTTAAAATACTAGGGAAGCTCCAGGGTACCTCCCGCTTCATTTTCCCTCTCTGCCTTCATGGCTTGAACACTATTTTTACACTTCCATTTCCTCCTTCGCCTCTTATTTGCAACTGTTGCACCCAACTTTTTCACTAAATGCCCCTAAGCCCTTTGGCCAGCCTTATTCCTTTGTTTTTTATTCACAGTTACCTTAACCTTATTAATGCATAACACTTAAAAACCATTCAAAAACCATCAAAAACTCAACCTCCACCTTCCTCCTTGAAATCCCTGCTACCATACTTCGCAGATCGCAAATAGAAACTTTCCCCCTTTTTTTAAGGCTTACTGCCTCTGAACGCCGATTGAAATATTGCGATTGTGCTCTGCCTCCGATCCCACCACCACGTCATCCCTATCCGAATCACATCCTGTAGTCTTTGCCTTATAGCAAATCCCATCTCGCACTTTTTATTTAGTTCCGTTAAAACTTACCACTCTTTTTGTTGATTGCGATATTGCAATATTGCATATCATGGTCCACAACATTTACCACGTCATAATTCACAGTTCACAACATTTACCTCATCGGATTTCGCCAGTTTATCTCTTTCACATTTTGCGCTTTGCATCATCTAGTGGTTTTTGTTAATACATAATACTCTTTCCGCTAATTGCGATATCGCATTTTGCACATCGCAATGTTTACTGTGTCACACTTCGCACTTCACAGATTTTACCTTTTCACAATTCACACTTCGCTCTCACTCCCGAACTATACTCTCTCTCCTCTACCATTGTACTTTTTAAAACATTCCACTCCAAAATCCTTTTCTGCGCTATAATAAGGTTTTATAAGGTTTACACCCCATCTTTCCACTTCTAAGCCTTGTTTCATGTGTTAAGCCCTCCATTAGCCTCTTTTTTTCCATTTTCCCCTGAAACTGCAAGCAACATCTTTTAAAGATTAGTTAGATCATGAATAGTTGCATGGTTAGAAGCATAGTAGCATGGTCGATAGATCATAGGATAAGTTAAATGTGGTTTAGAACTAGTTTCACTCCTCCCATTCCTTTTCAGAAATATAGCTTAGATTCTTTTCCGTCATTTCCTTTTCTACAACTGAAATTAGTTTCATTCCTGTCATTTCTTTTCTACAATTTAATTTGTTGCCTTCTTCCATTTCTTTTCTGCAATTTATTTTAGTTTCATTTAAGTGTGATATACTTCACTTAGAACCCTTAGAAATAGCACCCTTTCGTAAAGCATTTGAGGTTGACATGAACATAATGCATATGCTGTGTATATAGCACTGTCACCTCCAAGTTTGTATAAACCCCTGGTTGATAAAGTATAGTAGGGTAGCCCCTAGGAGTTGTATCACTCTTGGTGCATTACTAGGGCTCACCACTTTTTGGCACTATTTCCGGGGAGGTGTCTAATAGATGCTTTGATTCTATTATAGCATTATTTTCTTATTTCCTTTTCATTTTGCATCCAAAATATTGAAAAATACAAGAAAAAAAAAAACCTGATTTTCATGCCTCTTAGGAATAGGGATACTCAGAAAATGTTTTCTCCAATACCAAGCCCCCCCACCCCGCACTTGACCATGTGGTGCAGTAAGAACCATATCACCATACACTTTTGAAGGAAGAATAGATGGATGGATATGGTTACAATGAAGAAGTCCTTATTGGGTTTCCCATTCAATATATGGAAATCAATATACCTATGAAGAACATCCCTCCATCTTTCCTTCGCAACTTCCATGGTATGAGGACAGAGGATCCAAAAAATTTCTCTTTCAATTTGAGATACTTTGTAGGTCTTATGGCTACTTATAGCACACTCAAAATTTGATATTGTTTCCTGCAAAATTTAAGTATAGAGCTTTTAAATGGTTCATGAGTCTAGGTACTAATTCAATAATATCATGGAATGATATGCAAAATATATTTCTAGAAAAATATAAAGATCATGATACTAGAGAAGAAATTTTTAGAATGAAACAAGAAGAACATGAGAGCCTTGAGGATATAATAGAGAGGTTCATGTATAATGTTAAGAGGGAAAAATTGCATCATCTAGGATTTGACACACTAAAAACCCTCTTACTTAGAACAATTAGGGATGAGTGGATTGATCTCCTTAATCTCATGAATAAAGGAGATGTATATCAATTTTCATTTGAAGAAATTTGTGAAACATGCAAGCGCATATCAAGAGGAAGGGAAAGAGTAGGTAAGTCAGCATCAACATTCGTAAGGCAAGATGAACTTGGAAATTTTCTTGATAAAATTAAAACAAAAATTCTTAGCAATATAAGTGAACAAGTAGAAATGTTAAGAATGAAAAATGAGCAAAAATAGCATGTTGTTATTTCTATTATCCATGAAAAATCATATGCTACTAAATGTTGTTGATCATTCCCCAGGTTTAAAGAATTTTACGAAGAAGACAATGGAGAAATGAAATCACCAAAGAAGCTATGTTATGTAGCTCCAGGGATACCTTGGAAACCTATTCAAGTTGATATGGTGGAAGGATCCACTTCATAGTTACAATATTATCCACATCCATCTCAAAATAATTGGGATACACTCCCTCCTTAGCAACCTTGGCTATCTCAACCCAGAAACCAACCTTGGCAACATGATTGGAAAGGTCCTTATGGTGAAAATCTACAATATCTGCAATATTTCCCTCCATATCCTCCATACACAACTCCATGCTATCCCTACCATCCACCTCCACCACAACCACAACCTCAATCACATCCATCTCATATATCCGCCCCCACTCAAATACCTGTACCACCATCTCCAAATCCATAAAATGAAGTATCTTAGCTCACATACAATTTTTTGAGGTACAAAACTTCCAACATTAAGAAGATATTATAGTTCACCAAAGGAATTGCCTAAAAGAGACCTTCTTAATGTCATCACAGGACAACCTCAAGAATAAATATATTCAAATGAGGAGATCAAATAATCATGTGCTACACTTGATGAAGAGCAGATATCACAATCAGATGTTGAGAGAGTTCCCTCATGTTCACCAGCATTTCCTCCATGTGTTCAAGAGAACAATCAACAAAAAGAGGAAGATTTGACTTCCATAATAGAAGAGGACATCCAAGGTGATCCAACTTAGCAAGTGAAGCATGGGCATCACAACTATGTTGACATATGGTTATAGACATTCATTAAGTTGCAACAACACACTCTTCTCCAATAGTACTTGATACAATCCCAGTCAAAGAAATTCATCTCTCATATTCCGGTACATGTCAAAGCATGTATTACAAGTGAGCACATGATTTTATCTATCATCCTAATGTGTACATGACTCCATTCGAAGTATTCCTATGCTTGAAAAAGGTATTTTTTTTCAAGTAGAGTAGGAACTGGAAAAAGAAAAAAAAATGAGAAAAAAATGAAAAAGAATAAGATGTCAGATGAAAACCGATTTTGAGGCATCTGAGATTGGCTCACTAACTGAAAATCTACATGAGGCAGTCACTGGGTTGAATAAAAAAGAGGAAAATAAAATATCCTATGTGAAAACCTCCTAGTTAAAAACCTCATTGAGGCAACTAGTTGGTCTTCAGGAAAAAAACAAAAGAAAAGAAGTATTTCCTCATGTATTTCTCTCTAATGAATGCAGGTGCTCTCCAACCTTTGCACGCAGAAAACAACAAGTTGACAGAAAAAAAAAATTTGTTCAACACTTTATTCAAAGGTATTCAAACATGGACTTCCTCCTACTGTGCTTAGAAGCTCCAAAAGGACCTTAAGAATATTATCATATGCAGCTTCATAACAGCTTCAACAGCCATATCAACAGCTTCAATGTCACATGCAAAAACAAATCAATGATAAGGCTCAGGTATGCAATCATCTAACCCTTTCTTTGAATCAATTTTAGCTTAATAAAAAATTAAAAAGTGTGAGAAGGAATTTTTTTTTTATATAGCCAAAATCAGTAGCAGAGCAAGCTCAACCTTATCTAGCAACTAGCCTCACTTTTTCCACCAAAAAAAGGAACAAGAAAAAATAAAAGGACTTGAGAAAGTGGGTAGTAATAAGTTCATTATATTAGAAGGCAAGGAGTGCCAAAGGGTAACCAAGGGTGAAGTCAGTTCACAGAAAAAAGAACTGTGAATTCACTTTGCATGCAATTAAAAAAAGGGATAAAAAAAAATAAAAAGAAAAAAAAGAAAAAAAACAAGGAAAAAAAAGGAAAAAAAAAATTAAATAAAAGATGGATCAACCACCCCTTGGCATGCAAAAAATAATTTCTTAAGGCATCTGAGGACCGCCATGAAGCACCTACGAGAAAAAATGCAAGAAGAATAACAGGAAGATCAGCAAGAGGAGTAACACATGCGCAAATAAACAAAAAATAAGATAAGTTAGCATGCAGGAAAAACCATAACGTAGGGAGTATGAATAGGTTGCTCAAAGGATGAGAAATAGTTTCAATAGGGGTGTCATGAAGGGCCTCGAAATTATACATAAAATAAGGCCCATCTAGCTTCATTATGCACATAAAAATATATACTAAATCTCTCTTTCTGCACTTAATAATGTTTTCCTATGCTTTAATATTTTCTTAGTAAGGTTTAAAGGTAATTGCATATTTGTGCCTAATATTGGTTATTTTTATAGAATATTGTGATAATATGGGGCATATTATGCATATTTGGAGAAGGAGATGATTTAGAGACTTGCTCCCTGCAACAAGAAGATCAAGATTGAAGAATAAATGAGCACAATATCAGGAAATTAGGGAGAAATCTTGGAGAGATTCAAGGGGGTTTTCCACCCTTCTTAACTCTCAAAGGAAGCCAAGCAACTCAGGACCAAGTGCACTCCAACCATACTTCACTTGGAGTCTCCAGAAATTCGAATTCCAAGAGGCAGCGAAGCAACTCAAGACGAAGAGCACACAATCTATGTTTACTGGGAGTCAAGTGGACTCAATCACCATTTTCAAGTGAGCTATTGGTAGCTGCCCTGTAGAATAAATAGAGTAGAGCTAGAGGTAGAAAGGAGTTAATTAGTCAGTGATTTGATTTCATTCAAAAAAATTTCTACAAGCTATTAGGCTTTGGCTGTTTAAGACCTCCAGGATGTAATAAGATTTCATTTTGAATGCAATGAGTAGACAGACTCCATTTTACTAATTTAATTCCAGAGATATGGGCTCGTGGGTTAGGGCCCAACCCATGTGCCTCAGCTTCTCTACTATTTTTACTCTTTCCTTTCTTCCATTTAGCTAGTTTTCTCTATGTCATTCAATTATTTATGCTTTTAAATAGTTTCCTTGCTGTTTAGTTTTTCTTCCAATATGCTGCTCTATTTTTCATTCACTTGTGAGTAATAGAATACAAGAGAAAAACAAAACCATTGTGGTCAAGCCTTCCCCTCTCATCTTTATCCATAGAGTTAGAGTAGGGTTGACATTCCCACTGGCCAAAAAAATTGATTTATGTCCACTGTTTTGTCACACATTCTTTTCTGTTTTTTCGTGCATGAATTAGCAGGATTGATTGCAAGAATCATTGTTAAAATACAAGGACAGCTCCAACGCACCTCCTGCTTCATTTTCCCTCTTTTCCCTCATGGCCTGAATAATGTTTCTACGCTTCCATTTCCTCTTTTGCCTCTTATTTGCAACCAATGCACCCAAATATTTCCCTAAATGCACCTAAGCCTTTTGGCATGCCTTATTCCTTTGTTTTGTTATCCATGGTTACCTTACCCTTTTTAATGCAAAACACTTAAAAACCATTGAAAAACCATAAGAAACTCAACCTCCACCTTCCTCCTTGAAATTCCATCTATCGTACTTTGTATATCGCAAATCACGACTTTCCCCTTTTTCCTTAAGGCTTACTAGCTCTAAACACCGATTGCGATATTGTGATTGCACTCCACCTCTGGTCCCACCGCCACGTCATCCCTATCACAATCACATCCCGCAGTCTTTACCTTATCGCAAATTGCATCCGACACTTTTTATTTGGTTCTGTTAACACTTGCCACTGTTTTTTCCGATTGCAATATTGCAATATCGTATATCGCGCTCACCAACATTTACCACATCACAATTCGCAGTTCGCAACATTTACCTCATCTCATTTTGTCGCTTTATCTCTGTCACATTTCACACTTCGCATCATCTAGTGGTTTTTGTTAATGCGTAGCGTTTTTTCCACTGATTGCAATATTGCATTTTTCACATTGCAATGTTTACTCCATCGCACTTTGTACTTCGCAGATTTTACCTTTTCCCAATGCGTACTTTGCTCCCACTCCCGAACTGTACTCCTACTTCTCTGCCATTGCAGTTTTGAAATAATTCCACTCCAAAAGCCTTTTATGTGGTATAATAAGGTTTTATAAGTTTTACACCCCCTCTTTCCACTTCTAAGCCTTGTTTCATGTGTTAAGCACTCCATTAGCCTCTTTTAGCCCTTCTTTCCCCAAACTGCAGGCACCACCTTTTAAATTTTAGGTAAATCATGAAAAGTTGCATGGTTAGAAGCATGGTAGCATGGTTGATAGATCATAGAACTAGTTTCATTCCCGTCATTCCTTTTCAGTAGTATAGCTTAGTTTATTTTCAATCATTTCCTTTTCTACAACTTAAATTAGTTTCATTCACGTCATTTTTTTCTTCAATTTAAGTTAGTTTATTTCTGTCATTTCCTTTCTACAATTTAGTTTAGTTTGATTTAAGTGTGACAAAATTAACTAAGAACCCTTAGAAATAACACCCTTTCGTAAAGCGGAAGAGGTTGACATGAAAGAAATGCATCTGCTGTGTATATAGAACTGTCACCTCCAAGTTTGTACGAACCCCGTGTTGATAAAGTAAATTAGGGCAGCCCCTGGGAGTTGCATCACTATCGGTGCAATACCAGGGCTCACCAATAAGGTATTATGAACATGACAACCTTCACCAAATGGCCAAATATTGAAATTTTCCCCATACCTTAAACAAATATAGATAGAATATGGAGGTCACCCAAAGTATAAGCCAAAAGGAAACACAAACAAGAAAATTAAGCCCACTAATGTATATGAAAGGAAGAAAGAGCATCATGTGACTTCGATGAAAAATTGAAGTCAACATGGCCCTAATGGGGAGTACTAAGACAAATGAAAGAAACCATAAGAAAAGAAAAACATGGTCAGTGTTAGAGTAAGAACCATGAAATTTGAAGTCTCTTAGGGGAAACCAACCCCAAGAATGTTTTGGAAAAGTGACAATAGATATGATGAGACCAAATTTCCATATGTGGTGTTGCAGCGATGATTTTCCTAAGGTTAGTAGAATAAATGAAGATTAGTTAATTTCTTGTTTATATTACTTAAAAGAGTTGAAGAAAGAATCTATTGATAGTTACACAAATGGTAGAAGACTTGTATCTCTTTTAGATGAATTTTTTATGGTGGCCATTTACGAATGATGGAATACTAGCATGGGTAACATGCACTAAACACAACATATTTTTCAAACCTTTGAATTTATAAAATACCCATTGGTGGTTTAAAGAAAGGATCAATTTTTTTTTTGCAAAAAATACATGTCTAATTCTAATTTAAATGATTTTAAAAATGATTTCTTTTATTTTGATAAGGAAGATGCCTAGTAAAATCATGGACTATATACTGGTAACCATAGCATAGAAGATATTATCAACATTCATGTTTGGTCAGTTGGTGAATTCAACATGAACTATAATGAAAATGGAAACTGAAAACCAAAATTTATATGTGTAAAGGGAGAAATTAAATAAATGGTAGTGAGGAAGCATTATTCATGTATTGACAGCCACATGGGGGGTGACAACATCATAAGTATAGCATACTTCAACTTCTAGAAATAACTTCGACCTTGAAGCATATCAAAGTAGCATTAGTTCTGGAAAGAAAACTCGTAAATACAAAATGCGCATCGAAAATTCAAACATAGCGAGTAATGTTAGTGTTTCAATTATTAATAGCATTTACAATATCCATAGAGAATCAATTCATCCTGAATGTGAAATTTTAAAAAGCTTGTTTAATCCTACAAGGCCAATACATGAATTTTCCATCGTTCCTACAAACAAGAAGAACCCATCATTCATACATTCCTTATAGAGTTAAAAAACCCTTGAGAACTTGAATTTGCTTACTAGGTTTCCATTAGAGAACAAGGACATGGTCAAGATATAGGTACTGTTCCTGTGGAGTTTTTCTAGGATTTGTATAGAGTTGATGGCCATTTTTTTAACGTGGTATTTGTCCTCATTTTAAATTGATTTGATTCCAATTCGATGGGGTGAAATTTGTTCTATTTTTATATGGCATTAAATTGCTGCTTCCTGGGTGAGATTCATTGCTTCCTTAATTTTGCTATAATTTTACCAGTGCCGCATTTTTTCCATAGTAAAATTCTGCTCTAATTTTACTGGTGTTGCGTTCATGGAGGCGAAGATCTAATTAAATATCATTTCAAGCTAAGATCACTCCTTTTGGTGAGTTCTTTTCTTGTGTAGTAATATTTCCACAGATATTAATCAAAGGAACACTTTTTTTATGATTCAAATCTTTTGATTGAAGCACTTTTATCTCTCAAGATCCCTCTATAGATCGCCCCTTTGGTACATTTTCTTTGTTTTTTTTAAATATTGAGATCGCCAATGTTGGTAAGCTTTTTGGTGAGATCGATTGTTAGAGATTATATATTTTGTTGTGGATCCATATATTGATCCTGGCACAATGAACAACCATATTTTAGAAGCATCCCTGAATGAGAGAAATAAGCTCAATGGGTCGAACTACACAAATTGGAAAGCTCAAAATGTAGACACTACTCGAGGGTTCGAGTGCATGGGGAATTGAAAATGGGGATGAAGCGAAGCCAACTACCACCATAGGTGGAACATATGTGACAATCCAATATTGGGAGAAGAGGGAGAACAAATCGAAGGCGTTGTATAAGATCTCAGTGAAAGAAAAAAACATCCCTCACATCATTGAGTGCAAAAATTCTAATTATATTTAGTTGAATCTCAAGGATCTCTATGAGAAAAAGAATATAAATAAATTATTGTTCATGAAGATTAAGATTCTCTCCATTATAATTGAGGTAATGAATCCATTGTGGAATTCATCTCTCAGATCAAAGAGATGAAAGGCAAGTTGGGCGATATATGGGAGAAAGTGTCGAAGACTGATCTTGTCATGATTACCTTGAATGGTATGACTGATGATTATCAAATGTTTATTACAAAGCTTGCATTGAGGGAGGAAGCTCCCACCTTTTGAAGAGATGATAGGGATTTTTATGCAAGAATATGATAGGTGGATGAGTTTGAAGCCTTAGAATTCAGATCTAGCATTGATGGCAAAGAAAAATCCTTTTAAAGGGAAACCAGGATGAGGATAGAAGAATAATATTACATATCTGAACAAGACATTTCAAGGTATGTATTTGACCATAAATGATTCAATAACCAATTGTTTTTATTGTGGTAAAATTGGTCGCATTTCTAGAAATTCTTACTAGAAGAAGACTAATGAAACCTGACAAAGAAAAAAGAGGCAAGCACGGCACTTTGTTGACAAATATTAGAATCACGATCTCAAACTATTTGTGTCTGATTCTGCTCTCTCTTCTGAGATTGATGAAGCTAAAACTTGGTTTGTGGATTCTAGAGCATCCACTAACATGACATGTAGTAAGAACTGGTCTGAAAGTTTTAAAGAGACCATCAGTGGTGCTAGCATCTAGCTTAGTGACGATAGATCATACCATATTAAAGGGTATGGAGAAATGCTTGTGATATTTCTCGATCGTAATAACAACCACATCCAAAATTTCATGTATGTACCTAGTACTAAAAATACTTTTATCTTTTTCTAAATGATTTCAAGTCAAAACTTGAAGGTAGAATTTTTCAAAACCTATTGTGTCATAAAGGATTTCCTGGATCATCAGAACCTAGTTGCATTATGAATATGAGCTGGATGCCCGTATAAGTTGAATTTTATAAGCGAGCCATATTAATATTTAACATCAAAAACTTTGAGAACATAGAATCTTTGGCATAAAACATTTGGACACATCAATCTGCAAGACCTATTGTTCCTACATAAATAGGGTATGGTTAATGGTCTTCCTATTTTAAAAAATTTACATGTTAATTGTGAAGGATATACACATGGAAAGATGCAGAGGTATGAATTTGCCTCAAATTTAAATAGGAAAAAGTATATATACTTGAACTTGTGCACACTAATATATGTGGATAGATGCAGAGAAGGTCATTAGGTGGAGCTTATTAATTTTTGTTATTTGTTGATGATTTCACAAGATATACCTAGGTATATTTTCTCAGGAAAAAAATTCATACATTTGAATATTTTAAAGAATTTTGAAATATGGTTGAAAAGAAAACAGGGAAGGTCATAAAAATTCGTCGCTCAGATCAAGGGGGAGAATACAAGATTGGAAACTTCATAAAATATTGCAAGGATCACAGGATAATTCAACAATTTATAGTACCCCAAATTCGAAAAAATAATCAAGTTGCTAAGAGGAAGAACCGAAATCTAGTGGAGTGTGCATGCAAGATGTTGAAAGGTAAGAAACTATCTAATGGTTTTGGGGGAGAAGTGTGTATTAATACAAAGACTCCATTTGAGGCCTTATATGGTTTCAAGCCTGTAGTCAAACATTTGAGAATATTTTATTAGAAATATTTTGCACATATTTCTAAGGAGGATAGGGACAAATTGGGTGATAAGGCCATAAAATGCATATTTCTATTGTATTGTTCTAATTTTAAAGCATACAAAGTATTTAATACATCTACTCAAAAAGTATTTTAGAGTAGAGATTTTATATTCCATGAGGAGTTTGACGAAGGGAACAAATAAAAAATCTATGAGGAGTCGCACATGCCTTTACTAGTTGAAGATAGAAATTATGGAGCTAAAGACAACCACGTGCATCAACAATAGCAAAAACAAGAATCTAGTGATATAGGTACATTCAACAATCCAAGCCCATCTAGGAGTGAGAAAAATATATTTAAGGAAAGTCCGCTACCAAGGAGATTAGGTAGGCAGACTCACCTACGAGCAAGGTATAGATACTATGCTCTTATGACCATTATTTTAAATGTTATTGAGCCCATAAATTATAATGAAGAAAATCAGTATGATGAATGGAGGGAAACTATGAAATAATAGTATGAGTCAATAATTAAAGACAAAACCTCGGAATTAGTTGAAATACAACAAGGGAAACAACCCATAGGTTGTGTTATCTCTCCAAAATTTCCAAAGGTTGTCCTAAGTGTTTAAAATAAATATCAGAGGTAAATATAAGCCACTTTTGGAGATTAGGATCTAACCTTCCTAATGCTCAGAGAGGGTTCTCTCTTAATGATTTAACTTTGTTTATTTTAATAGATTTTAGACTAGTTATGCATACTTGTTTGGATTGATTTTTTATTGGTTTTGGTAGGTTGGTGGGTGAAATTAATGATTCATATGAATAGGTGCTTATCAGCTTTCCATTGGGCTATGGAGTCAATTTTCTTTAAAACAAAACTGAATCAAATTATAAGGAAGGTGTTACAGGGCAAGATAGATGAGCTAAAACAGATCTCAAGGCTATATGATGAAGTGATTTTTCAATCAGGATCAAGGAGAAATTAAGAATTGCTTAAACAAGATAATTAAGAAGGATGAAGGGGTCAATAAGGATCAGAGGGAAATTAAGAGTTCTGTAAACCAGATATAAGAAGAAAACATAGAAATGTACAACAATAAAAAGCAGAGTGTAATTAAACATTTTTTGCAGTAATACTCCTGTTATAACATTCAAATTCAGAACACATTTCAGTTTATGGAATACTTAAAGAAATAACATGAGCAATTGAAATTATACTTCACTCAGATAGTTCATCATATGAATCCTGTAAAGAATTTTATTTATTACTGGTTCAGTCTGTCGACTAGAAATTGGTACAATAACCCTTTGGCAAGAGATCAATCAGGTAACAAAAAGTTCAAAAGTCCACTTGACTGAAAAACCAACCCTTAATACTTCAAATGATGAAGTATTTATACAAAAACATTACAAAAATATCTTGTCAATTGACTAGGATTTATTCTAGGAAAATAAAATATCTTAATGCAAAAAGGTAGTGACACCTTTCAACTAACTAATATCTGGCCCTTTTTTCTTTTCTTGTTGTTTGTTTGTTTCTTACATTTGTCTCTCTTTCACACTATCTTTCGTTCATCTATGTTATTTCACATTGTCTTCCCTTTAACATGTGTTCTTTCATGTTGTTTTCTCTTTAACCTATGTTCTTTCATGTTGTCTGCTCTTTAACCTGTGTTCTTTCACCTTTATAGTAAATCACACCGTTTTTGTGTATTTAGTAAAAGTGAGTTTTACTAAAAGACATATTTAACTTCATGAAAAATACAAAATGTGTCTTGGAGAGCACTTTGTATGAACTATGTTGTTGTTGGAGTAGATATTTTATCGTTGATAATAATCACTATCTCTGTTTCAATTTTTCTCTTTCTTCTCTATTGTTGTACATAATATTTTTTTGAGTAAATCCTTAGAATTCCTATCCTGTGAGTTTGGAGTAGACAAGTTTGGAACTAGTATCAAATTGTTTATCCAATCTCCTGGTCTACTAATTATGTGTGAAATAAAACAATTGTAAATGAAAACACAGGTTCGCAGGGAGGCGAGCGATGGGTTCAGTCATTTCTATTTGGCAATGGGTCTCTTTGGAGAATCAACGGAGGTAGGTAATAACTTTTTTGGGTGGATTTTTATTAATTTTGAACATTGGGGCTTATCACATGGCGTGGGGGTTTATAATTTCAAACAATGGTGGCTTTATCGCATGCACGAAAGTGGTTTATCGCATAGAGAAAGGTAGTTTTGCGGAATATCCCACGCAAAAATGTGGTTAGGCAGTTTCAGGATGAGGGGGTGTGATAAACTGTGGGAGTGTCACGTGGCGAGGGAGGGACTAGATAGAACCACCCATTTCACACACCCCCATTTTTTTTGAATATCGGATGTTGAGGGGTGTGAAAAAATTTATTGGCCGTAGGATATGATCAATGGTGATCGGGAGGTTGGAGAAAGTTGCTTTTTTTCAAAGAGGTGTGGTCAGGGAAAGGGTTTAAGCGGAGGTTTAAATGAAAGCGGAGGTTAAATGAGAGTGGGACCCCAAAAAATATTAAAGCGGGGAGTTAATATGAAATATATAAACTATAGGCTAAAATAACATAAGGGGGGTTAGGAAATACGATAGAAGAGGATTTTAATATAAATATGGGTCGGGGAATACATTAAACAGGATGTTAGAGATACATTAGGAGGAGGGGTTAATTAAAAAGGAGGGTATACTAATATGTTTGTTTTGTTCTTAAAACTATGAAAAAGTGGGTTTTTCATGTTTTATTTGAATAATGCAAAGTTAGTAAAGGGGAAGGGGGTTTTGCATAATGGAAATGGGGTTTTCAAAGGGGAAAAAGGGTTTTTAGGAGAGGAAATGGTTTTTTCATGGGGGAAAAGGATTAGAATAAGGGGAAATGGATTTTATCAAAGGGAGAAGGGATTTTGCAAGTGGAAATGGCTTTCAAGAAAGGAAAGAGGGATTTAACATAAGAGGAAGGTGTTTTTAGAAGGATATTAGTGATAAGGGATAAACCAAAATGATGCTTTCCAGAACTCTTGAAAAGTAACCTACCTACCCTTTATTTATCCTAACATTTTTATTTCCTTTATTGGGTGCATTTATGCTTGCTGACCATTTTATTTTATTTTGATAAGAAAACTAAGTTATTTATAACCTTATATCTTCCAATGGCTCAGATTAAACTTATGAGCTCATTTTTATTCTCTACCTAACTACTGATCTGCAAATATTAAATGGTTTGGTGAGATATTTATTCACTAAATATCATGACATGAAATTTAAAGGCATGAATAATCAAGATTAAACTATATGATCATCATGAACTGTGGAATTTTGGACAAGTTGCACACAATTTTATTTGCAAAAGTGAAGTAAACTAAAAGTAGTGGCATTTGAATGTGCAACACTTTCAGAATTTATTTTTGTTTCTTTGTGTGGGGTTCATATTTTATATCTTTTTTGATCTTTATTTCTTTTCTTCCTTTGATTATTCTTTAAGGACATACCATATTTTCATTTTTAAATATGGGAAAACATTTGCAGAAACCAAAGATATGTACAATATTACAAGACTAAACATAGCCAATTCAAAATTATGATCCATATTATTATAGGAACCTAAGAGTGGCTCCACTTGGGGATGGTGTCTCCTTCTCAGATGTCAAGAACTTTCTGATCAGTGGCCTTGGAACTTTGGCTTGGCTTCCAAATCTGCAACTTGTTTTGTTATAAAACCTCTGTGATGAAAATCTCAAACTGAAATCAAACCTTTCTATACACTGAAATATGAAACACACTGAACTGAAACTAAAATGCAAACTGAGCTGAAACTCGAAATAATGCTTAAAAAAGTTTCTCCAAGTATTGAGTTTTATTTGCACACTGATACCTATCCTATACTATTGAAACTTATGCTAAATCAGGTAATACAAAAATGCTAATGAAGCCAGTCAAGTAGCTACAAAAAAAAATGGACAACTTGACTATCTGTAAGGAAAATCAGTAGTATAATTTGATTATGTGTCCTCATAACCAAATTTATAATATGAAATGGCAACTGCTGATGTATCTGACCCTTATAAAGAGTAAATGATTGAGAATTTCAATTAAGAAGAACCTCCCTACTATAGGATCAATAAAAGCATGATGTATGCTTTTTGCTTTTGGGCCTTCAATGACTAGTTGAGTAGTTACATCTTCAATATTAAACTTTGAACCCTCATCTTCAGTTTGGAACTTGAAAAAACAATCATTCTCACTATGTAAGTCAAGAATTAGTACAATTTCCTCTTTCTTAGGGGAATGAATATTTTACAAGAACTCTTGAGGATCTCGAAAACTGTATGACTCAATTTGAGTATTTAAAAGTTTAATAATAGTTTCATATCTTTCCAAAACTATAACTAGAAAAAAATTTTAGCTTCAGCAATACATTTCCTTGATTTTAGAATGTGAAAGACAGCCTATAGGAAATCATCATCAAGCTGAAATTTTGATAATTGATTCCTGAATGTATTTAAAACTTCGAAATATAGAAGGTTTTCCACAAACCTTGTCATATTTTTCAATAGGAAATCTGGTCAGCATGTTTTGGTGTCCCCTTGACTGCTCAAAAGCTGGGTTCTTTGGATGATGGAGTCATCGGGTGAATAAATGCAACTGTCTTTGTATATGGTCATTGTCCACCATCAGTAATCAGATTTGAAATTTGATGTATGTTTTTAAGGAAGATAAAATTTGTTGCGTTCTCTAGTATGATAGCCAGTATGTTATCACTACAAAATTCCAAAGGTTTTTATAAGTGTTTAAAATAAATATCAGAGGTAACTATCAACCACTTTTGGAGATTAGGATATAGCCTTCCTAATGCTCAGAGAGGGCTCTCTCTTAATGGTTTAACTTAATAGACTTTAGTCTAGTTATGTATGCTTGGTTGGATTGGTTTTTATTGTTTTTGGTAGGTTGGTGCATGAAATTAATGATTCAGATGAATAGGTGCTTATCAACTTTCCATTGGGCTATGGAGTCAATGCGATTTGAAACAAAACTGAATCAAATTATAAGGAAAGTGCTATAGGTCAAGAAACATGAGCTATAATAGATCTCAAGGCTGAATGGTGATGTTATTTTTCAATCGGGATCAAGGAGCAATTAATAATTCCTTAAACTAGATAATGAAGAAGGATGAAGGGGTCAATCGGGATCAGAGGGCAATTAATAATTTTCTAAACTGGATATCTGAAGAAAACATAAAAATGTACAACAGTAAAAAGAAGAGTGTAATTAAACAAATTCTGTAGTAATACTCATGTTATAACATTCAAATTCAGAGCACATCAGGCTTAAGTAATTCTTAATTTCTCCTTGATCCCGATTGGAAAATCACTTCACCATTCAGCCTTGAGATCTATTATAGCTCATTTATCTTTCCCTGTAACACTTTCCTTATAATTTGATTTAGTTATGTTTCAAATCATATTAACTCCATATCCCAATGCAAAGCTGATAAGCACCTATTTATCTGAATAATTAATTTCACCCACCAACCTACCAAAACCAATCAAAAACCAATCCAACCAAACATACATAACTAGCCCAAAATATATTAAAATAAACAAATTTAAATCATTAAGAGAGAGCCCTCTCTGAGCATTGGGAAGGCTGTATCCTAATATCCAAAAGTGGTTGATAGTTACCTTTGATATTTATTTTAAACACTTAGAACAACTTTTGTAAATTTTGGAGTGATAACAGGTTGTAAATGGTTATATAAACCTAAGTTCAAAGAATATGGTAGTATAAAGAAATATAAAGCTAGGTTGGTAGCTAAAGGGTACTCACAGAAATAAGGTATTCATTATCAGGAGACCTTTTCTCCTATATCTAGGTTAAAAACTATTATAATGTTAATAAACTTAGCTACAAAGCATAATGGGAGGGTACACCAGTTAGATGTGAAATATTTTTTTCTAAATGAGGAATTGAAGCAAGAGGTATACTTAACACAAACAGAAGGGTTTATTAAACAAGGGCATGAACATTTTGTCTATAAATTGAGAAAATCATTATATGGTTTGAAACAAGAACCAAGATCTTGATATGAAAATATAGACTCTTTCTTCCTGCAACATGGTTATAGGACAAGTAAAAACGATCCAAATCTATATATTGAATTTGATTCAAAGGGGCATGTTGTATTGATTTATTTATATGTTGATGACTTAACCATTACTGGAAATACTAATGAATTGCTTAAAACAATAAAAGATAGATGTCACAAGCTTTTGAAATGAAAGACCTTGAATAATTACACTATTGTTTGGGTCTTTAAGTCTGGAGGGATTCTAGCCATACTTCTCTCACTGAAGGAAAGTATGCTAGGGGATTATTGAAAAAATTTAGAATAGATCAGTTTAAAGTTTCCTCAGTACCTTTATGACACAATGTTAAATTACAAAATGGTGATGGTTCTAAAGAGATGGATGCTACACTGTATAGACAGTTTGTTGGAAGTCTCATTTTCTTGACTACAACTAGACCTGGCTTACAATATTTAGTTAGTGTGTTGTGTCAGTTTACTTCAAAACCTCTTGACAATAATTGGTTGGCATCAGAAGGCATCTTAAGGTATCTTCAAGGAATCTTAGAATTTGGAATTAAATATACTGATTCTTTTGATTTTAGACTGAAAATTGTTTTAGATTTAGACTGTGCTGGAAATATTGATGATAGAAGATCCATAACTGGTTATGATTTCAGCATTAGGTTCGGGGTCATTTCTTGGAGCAACAAGAAGAAAATTATCGGATCCTTATCTTTAGCAGAAGAAGACTATCAAGTTGTATGTGCAGCCACTTGTGAAAAAATTTGGTTGAGGAGACTTATTTATGATGCTGGAGAAGAACAAAAAGATTCTATAGTGATTAAATGTGACAACCAAAGTTCAATCAAGATGGAAAATAACCCCATGTTTCATAAAAATGCAAAACATATTGATAAACAGTTTCACTTTGCTAGAGAAAAGGTTTAGTATAAATAAATTTTCATTGAATATTCTTATACTCGTGAGAATGCAACATATATCTTCACCAAGCTCCTTGGGAGGATTAAATTTGAACTGTTTAGGGATGTAATATCCCTAATTTTCTACTTTTATTTTAGGCAGATAAAAGTTCCAAAGGTCAAATGGACCTATAGGAAAGTTATATGTGGACATAAATTAAAATTGAATTTAATAAATATGAAAAGTAATCATTGTGCAAAAACTAGAGTAAATAGAGATCAGGAATTCAAGTCTCGGAGGATGGATAAGATTCTAAAGGCTTTCCCAGCTTCTCCAAAAATCCTTTGAGAAAATAAATTAAATTCAAAAATTAGATTAGAGATAAAAATGTAAGAATATACCTTAGTAAACTGGAAAGTTATTGGGAAGAGGTAGAATAAAACTAGAAAGAGGAAAAATCTAGTTTTAAAGTACTTTTATGGAAAAAAGAAGAAGGAAATCCTAGGCAAAAAGGCAAACAACATGTTGATTAACTGGACGCAGTTATGGAAACAATATGATGGGAGAGTAGGCTTAAATAAGCCATTCCTAGGTAGAAAGGAGGTTGTCTACACCTTCGAGGAATTGATCTATGCTCAGGGGGAGATATGGAGTTAAAGCTCAAGGTTGGGTGGAAAATAGTCTTACCTTAAGTTGTATGCACAATGAATTTAGTTCTCGATTATTATTTTGTTTTATGATGGAAATGATAAAATTGAAGAATGATGTTTATGTTGAAAAATAAGTGAAATGTTTTATATGCTGAGTAGTTATATTAACTTTACAGTTTATAGTCTGATGTATTTAACAGAACATAACCATTGTCAAAATAGTTTAGTTCTGTATAGTTACATAAACAGATTAAATTACTAACCAACAAACATAAATTAAAAACCCAATTATGAGGGTATAAACCTGTTGTTAGGTTGTGAGGAATTATATGTTCAATTTAGAAATTTCATTGTGTGAATTACAACATAGGATAACAGAGTTAATTAACAAAACTATTCTGTAAACCGAAAGGAAATAGAAACCTAGACACATGAAGAGATATTAGAAAATCTAGAAGAAACATGATTTTATATCTCTATGTTACTTTCATCTCGCACAGAATTACATCTATTCATTTATATGGACAAACGAAAAATTAAATCTCTTATGTATATTTCAGTATTAGAATATTTTACAAGTATGCATACAAAATTTGTATAAAGAGAAATTCTCATGGAGTTTCTGTAGAAAGCACTGATTAAATATATTATGATATACTGTTGATAGTATAATAACTACAGAAAAGTAATCTGTATATTAAGTTCAAATTTTACACAGGAATAATTGTCCTGGAATTTAGTGGATTGAATTCTATCAGGCTATTGACCAACCTGTGCATAGAAGGAATAAAACCAACTGTCAATGCTTGTGGGAGAAATATACATATGGACGAAAAATAAATTGTGCAAGGTAAAATACCTGTACAATAAACCATAATAAAATTTAAGTACTAGAATAATTAGACAACTTATGTGAAATATGAGAAAGTAAGTGTAAGAAATTAAATAGTAACTGACCTTACTAGTCAAAGAGAAATGGCATGATAATTCCTGTATTCAAATAAGGAATCAACTCAAAATATGAGGAAAGAAAAACACAAGTAAATACATTGAAATTAAATAACTACATGGAAAAGAATGGAAGTGCAATTACTTGTATTAGGATAGAGTAGAAACATGAAACTCCATGACTGGTGTTAGAAGCTAGAAAGGAGAGCCTGCAAAATAAATCATTTTATTAGTGAGGTAACTAATTAAAATGATCAGTACTTCCTAAAAGAAGAATTTGGAAAATTCTATAAATCTAATCCTATTAATCTCATTCAGGAAAAAGGGATATTATAAAAATTGGAATTAACAAAATAGGTAGGAATTTTTCCTACTATTAACCCAGAATATTCAATTGTTACCTCTCTATCTTACTCTCTGAAATTAAACCTTCATAAATTCGAGATAGAAGTATATGGAAAATGAGAAGTCACATTTTCACACACTTGCGAAGAAATCATTAACCAATTAAATGACTATAATTTCCAAACTAAATTGAAAAAAATGAAAGCCAGGCAATGATAATTCTCTCAGTTAGGATTAGACTCTGTGTGGAAGATTATCCAATTAAAGAGAAATCATAATACAATGGGATAATATGAAATTAAATTTACCTAAGAAATGATTCTCATAAGCAAGATATAAACTTCACAATAACCTTATACTCAAACCCTAAAAAGCCAAATCAGAAGTTCTAGAACATCTCCGTTTGAATAAGGTGAAGAATTTTAATACCGAAATCCAAATAATCGAAGACATGAAACGAGGTGGAAAGTAGAAAATAACAGAATTTCAACTAAAATAAATTATAGTCTTCTAAAACAACAAAAGAAGGGTAAAATTCATATGTATGAAAACACAGAGAAGTTTAATATAATACGTTGAGAATTACTGTATAAGAATGATTTTCTCATCAAATAAGAAATTGCAAGAAAAACGGTAAGAGAAGAAGCTACAAAAATGTAGATGGGACTCAAGGGCTGGTGTTAATAAACCTCCTCCAACACCATACCTCATAAAATTATGTTACAAAGGTAACTAATGCCCTGAGGAGTGATACGTAAGCTCAACCAGGTGCGAGAAGGGGATTTAACAAAAAAAATTTGGAATTTGTAATTTTCCTTACTTGGAGAGCATGGTCAGGAAATGGTAGAGGAACCCACTTTGACATTTGTTCAACTACAACAAAATTTCAAATTCATTAACTTTGTAAGAGTGGGGATATGGAAAACCCAACTCACAATTTATATTGGAGTTGTAAAGTTTCAATAAGCCAAATCCATTACCTGTAGAATGTGGGAAATTGATGGAAAAAACCCATATAGACCCCAATTCAAACTACAAGAAATAATCACAATAATGACATTAGTATTCCAGCAGGGTTAAATGGAAATAAAATCGAAAAACATAAGGAGTTATAGTCAAAATCAAATTCGAAAGGTTGTTGGAAACATAGACACAGAAAATCATTGACTTGATTAGAGACAGAGTCTTTTAGCATGGTGATCATGGTTGCGGCAACGTGATCATGGGGTTCTGATCTCCTTTGTGTAAATTGCTGCAATGAAAATGTAAAACCAGGTGACATATGGAAAACCAAGTGCAGAGCCGAACCAAAATATTGTAAAAATGAAAACTGGGAGAATCAAATTAGGGTTGCATTGTCATAAAATCCTCCAGAGAATATGATTCAATCCACATCATCCACGTGGATGGCATCAGAGTGTAGGAGAGTGAGAAGCCATGTGGATGAAATAATTTAAATGTACAGGATACATTAGTGAAATCTTGAGGTTTTAATGGTAAGTACTAGTAATAATGAGAAACGTAAATGTCTAACCCAAATCATATATACGATCCCTCCTTCATTAATGTATGACACGTACATTATTTAATGGTGAGCTAAGACGTGATTTTCCATCAATTCTAAACTTAAATTCTATAATAGAATTAGAATCTAACAAAATTAATTCATGGTGAATAGCATTAATGTGGCCCAATGACATCTGAATTTCAATATGTAAACAATGTCATAACATGTGTAACCAAAGTGTTAACATTCGAAATTATTATATGGGATACAAAGAAAATATTAAAGGTGGAATATAATATATGGTTATATTATATTGGAGCGCCTTAATATTGAATAGTAAGTTCAAACTTTTGTGGTAGGAATTATAATGAATCCTTATCCATAGTTTAATGTTTTATAATTCATAAAGTTATAAAGGTCTAAGAGTGTAGTCTATTAACATAGAGCTGACAGCATTAATGTTGCACTGTTTAATGTTAGAGTTGACACTGTTAATGTTGCATTATTGTTGCACTGTTTAATCCGAAAGGACATACATAATTATTGACATAGTATGCTTAACATCAGATTTTAATATTCGAATTTTGTCATATGAAATGAAAATCATATAATATTCTTCAAAGGGAATCACGTAATGATTTCCTAAAGGTTATATTGAAATAACCACAATTGTAGAACTTTAACCTTGATTGTTAGTTAAACTATAGTATGAGGAATTCGAAGGAATTCCTATTGAATATTATAATGGGAACTATTCATAAATTTCATAAAGTTCTAAGTTAGAGTCTGTTATAATAAGGAAGGGAATTCCTTTAGATATACTAAAAATAAATTTATAATTATGAGACTAAGTGTATTAATAAATAAATACATGAGGGGAAAATGATCGAATATATGAGATAGATAAACGTAATGTAATAGTGAGGAATTCCTATTACTACATTTATTCACAATTAAGGTTATAGAGAGGATAAGATGAACCTAAATTATATGAGGATAAGGACGATAGAATGTAATCAAGAAGAAGTGGCGATTTTGTAAATTATCAAGTAGAAAACATGTAACCATATAATTCGTCTAAGGATGAAGATAGTATAAAAAATAATTTCGTTGAAAATTGACAAAATAGTGATGAAAGGATAAGAACAAAATTTGTCAAATAAGTGACAAATATGGAAGATAGACTTCACAAGGTAAGTTGTTATACTATAATTAGAAAAAAATTGTGGTAAGTGGATTTTTTATAAGGGAGCTGTTAGGTGTGCAAGTGAACCCTTTCTCCATTAATGCGGAGATTTTAAAATAATGGAGAATATGTATTATTGGAGAGAGTTTGTTTCACAATTGTGTGTGTTTCCTAGATTAGGATTAGTTCCTATTTTCTATAAGTCAATTATGATCTCCCTAAAATGTTGTAAACTTATATATTTGTGATTTGATGATTAATTGAATAGAGCATTCTAGTTAAGAAGACCCAATGTGTAGCTTTCTAACATGGGAGCTACTAGTTTCAGTATATAAGTTTCATCTTCCATTTTTAACAAATGATCATATAATGACCAATCAAAATAAAGGTATGAAACACTGAATGCTCATTAATTTTGTAAAAAATTACAAACTAGGTTGTGATTGCATGAATTAAGGTGAAACAAAACAAGAAAATTTGAGACTTACAAAGATCATTCTTGTGCACTACGGAGAAATAATGTGCAATTATTTTCATATATTCTAGTGGAGCTAGATAGGATTTTAGAATGTAAACACATGCATAATGAAATAGATCAGATAGATAGAATGTGGCATTGTTGTTGCAAAAGCATATTAATCAAGGATATATATACCCTAACATCGATGGGATCTTAAGGATGAAAGAAGAAGGAAGAGGAACGAAATGATATTTGAAGGGATTTGAACCAATGATCTTGAAATTCAAACAAGAACATTTGTGATGTCCTAAGAAATGACTAGATGATCCAATCTAGACGATGTTGGTGGACAACCTAGAGAGGTTGACTTCATAGGGAGTGAATTTATAAGAAGTTACTTGATGAGGTTGCATCACACTTCCTTAAATTTGATGTGTATATTGGTTATGTGCCTATGGATAAGTTTAGATGGCATGAATGATAGGATTAGTGAATATTCCAAAAAATTCAATTATTGGATCAGTCCTATTCGACTAATATTTTCATGATGGGTTTCAACGTGTCATTTTTATATCGTGAAAAGGAGAAAAACAAAGAAATCAAGGTGTTGATAGATCCTACAACAAAGGGACCATAGGGGAAGCATTTTCAAATTAAAATTGAATTTAGAAAAGAGATATCAGTTAGCAGAGAACATTATGACATATTTGAAGATATTATATATAAGTTTTATGCATATTGCATTTGCATTTGTACTAGAGATAATAGTTATAGAGGTGAGTGATGGGCATTGATCATTATTCACATTGTTTCATAGTTTGATGACCACCATTACACAATCTAGAATAAAGGTTAAATGTACGTTATGACCACAGTCAAAAGCAATGTGCCAGATTGGAGTTTTTACAATAGAAAGGAATGTTATATAGTCTAAAGAAGGATAGATATCCACTGGCATGATTAACGCAATGAAACATAAGTATCATCGTTAGCATTATTACACAGTTACTCTAGCAGTTGAGGCATTATTATTATGACATCAGTGTTGACTGAAATGTGGCATGAATGGCTGAATATGGTTTAGAATTAGTGTAAACTAAGGTGTTACATGTGTGTTATAAATCAGAAAAGTATAGAATTTGAGGTCTTCTATAGTTGATGATTAACATATGACAAAGTTTGTGGAAGTGTTACTAAAGGATGAACATGAAAACCTAAGACTTTGGTGATATAACAGTGGAAATTCTAGCATTAATACCATTGAGCAATGTTACAATTGATCTACCAAACATGAACTATTCCAACCTAAAACTTTGTGGACATATAGGAATGAAAAAGCAGTTATAGTCAACCTGCTGAGCATGAGAAGCAAAGCCAGATTTTGTACATGGAATCTTAGGATGCCATGCATGGAAAATTTTAGGGGCTAATACTCGTAGGTGGGATAATTTTCCATGGTTTTTCTAGAAAAAAGATTCGTCAATTTTCATTTTTTTTCTAAAACTGATTCACCCAAATTTTATAGTATAAAATTGTATTATCCTAAAAATTGCCAAAATTTTATAAATACTATATAAACTCAATAAAAAGTTTGGATATATTTAAAAAAATATCACCAAAATTTTTAGAATCTGCATACGAGGGAATCGTAGGATTCACCAAGTTTCTAAACTTTAGGATAAATTTCCATCCTTAAAATTTTCCCTAATGCCATGTTCTTCAAGAATGCAAACCACTGGAGTACTTTCCATAGAATTCCATGGAGACTAGACACAAAGTGATAGTGAATTTGGAATATGTACAAGGTTCCTCGAGTGAACTCGCATCTAGAATGTCATGGAAATCTCTCGAAGGTAACCAATATACCTTTGTTTAATTTCGTTGAGCATTGAAAAATATAGTAGAAAATCTATGCCTACGAATATGTTAGAAGAACAATATCTCTTTCAAGGCCATAGTCTGCAGATCCTATGGATAAAAAATTCCAAAACACTACGAATTGTGAAGGTGGCAATCAGGGTTGTTCAATGATAGGAAAATTAGTTGAGGAGTTGAGGTAGACTAAAAGTTTCAAGTATCAAGGTTTATTCTTTAAACAAATTTCAGGACATTTCCTAAATAAAATATTCCTATGTATGATAAAGAGACAATTTTACAAGCTAGTGAAATTCATCGCAACTAGCATTAAGAGGTATTAAATTCTCAAACAACTTTGCCTCCCTGAAAACATCTCCATTTGATAGAAAAAAATGTGAAAATCCACTTGACTTGGTCCATTCCTTGACTCTTTCACCATTATTTCACATGGGGAAAAAAATAGTTGGGGCAGGTGCATATATAACACATAAAGACTAAGGCATGACCATAAAACTCATAATGCAGTATTCTAATTTGCAAGGTTAGGAAATTTTCCATTTCAATTGTTTCCTTCATTCTAAGAACAAAAAATCAACATCTGGAACTAAAGAATGCAATTCCTCACCCCAAACTTTTGTATCAAAATTTAAAGGGAGTGGTTTGGAATTAAATGTTATGGTTAAAACAAGGGGAATAAGGAAGCAATGTGTTACTCAAGCCAACATAGTATCCAATCTTGTTCTAAATAATCCTACAATGGCCCTCTCTACTACACATGTGGATATTTATTTTATTACTTCAGAGGTTAAATATATGATAGATATGATATTTACTGCTAATTCATATTCTTTGATGACTGATTTGAAGATTGAAACATTCCAGAATATGCCACCTACTATCAAGTTAATATTTTAAATTTGTTGATAGAAGGAAAGAAGTAAAAAAAAATTGAATGAGAATTTGATGTAAATTCTAATTTCTCTTGTGTGTTGTAGTGTTTTCCTGTCACTCATGTATATAAGGATCAATATTGGTTCCATTTTTTGGCATCATGGTAGTTTCCTTGCCACATATGTTTGTGACTATGGAATATGAATACAAACTGAATACATTTGTGAAATCACTGGAGGGATATCTCTGTGATTGATTTTAATTTCCAACTGACTACATTGGCATTGATGTGAAATTAGGTAAGAAAAGGTAAAGAGAAATTATGTTCAAGGAGAAATAAGGATAGATCTTTCTCAAGACAAAAGGGTGAGGATCATAGTGTTGGCATGGATGCTAAAGGGGGAGTCTATTGGAAAACTTTCCATTGATGAAAGAGGGTAGTTGAGTATCTTGTTGAAACAATTGAGTATGTTTCTTTTTAGAGGTATGTCATGATGTGAATGCCTCCTCAAATGCTGTGATATATTTCTTTCATATGTTCTATTGTTAAGCGATATGTTGTAGAGGTATGCTGCAAATGTTGCATAGGTCAAAGTTAAATAAGTGCCCAAAGAATTTTTCGTGCTCACATGGTATAATTCATGTTTCCTTAGTTTAGTTCATGTTAGATATTCATTTATAGTATGCTCATTTTATTTTGAGTGATTCAATGGGTAAATTTTGTCATTAACGTCACTTAGTGCTTGATTCTTGTTAGAGAATGTATTGCTGGAATATGCGGTCAAGTGCATAGGTGCATGAAGAAGTTTTGATGTTCTCCAAATGTAGTTACATTGAAGAGCAGTTTTTTTAACATTGGTTTATCCATGGTTTAGGACATGATTAGATTTGGTTGATGTAAACATTTTAATATTATTTGGAGGATCACTTGTTTTAATATTCAAAAGTTGAATTAATTTGGAAATGAATATGTGGAATGAAAAGAGGAAATCATTTCACTTCATATTTAGTATATGGAATAATAAAAATCAATAATTTGTGTTTGTTGTAGAGTATGGAGAATATGATGAATAAATTGCTACGTTCTTGAAGTAATTTATTTATTACTAAGATTACATTTATACTTGAAATATATATTTAGGTTTCCATAACTGAAAATACCTTATCTATAACTATTTTCGTAAGTATAGCTATACACAAAACAACCAGAAGGATTACAACATTTCCCCCCTTAATTCGAAGGGTCATCTGACATACCAGGTAAAGATATAAACTTTTCAAATTTTTCATGCCCCAATGCTTTGGTAAAGAATTCTGCAAGTTGTTTTGAAGTTGGACAATGAGTTAGATGAATTTTTTTGGCATGTACATGATGTCAAATGAATGATACTTGGTGTTGACATGTTTGTTTCGATCATGAAACTTTTGATTCTTGGCAAATTGAATTGCAGAAGAGTTGTGGACAAATAGAGGAGTTGAATTTTTTTGTTTCTCCTGCAAATATTAAAGTATTTTCCAAAGCCAAATGATTTCCTTACTGGCTTGAGATGCTACATCATATTCGGCTTCAGTGGTAGAATCAACAGGAATAGAGTCATCAAATAACCAGAAGTTGAGACTCCATTATCATTACCTACATCAAAATCAAAATCTGAATAACTAGCAAGATGGAAGTCTAAAGCTTTGAAATATTTCATGTCGTAAGTTTGGGTTCCTTTTAAATATTTTCGAACTCTTTTTGCTGCTACCCAATTCCCCTCATATGAATGATTCATAAACCTGGAAATTATTTTGACAACAAAGTGTAAACCACGACGAGTAATAGATAAAATAAATCAAACTTCCAACAAGTTTCATGTACTTTTTTGGATCTTCAAACGATTTTCCTTCTTCAGAAGTGAGTTTCAAATTATTCTCCATTGGTGTAGAAACATGATTACAATCCCCATAATATATATGTTCAATAACTTACCTACATATTTCTTCTGAGAGACGAAAATATGTTGTTGTCTTTGATCAACTTCAATTCCAATATAATAATCAAGTAAACATAAATCTGTCATATAGGAAACCGTTTTCAATTCCTTCGTAATATATGATATATATTCATCATTGCTTCATGTGATCATCAAATCATCAACATATACAACTAGATATATAACTCATCTACTGACTTTCTTAAGAAAAATAGTTGCATCATCTAGGTCAAAACATTTATAGTTTAATTTTAGAATATGTTTAGCTAGTTTCTCATACCATGCTCGTGGCGCTTATTTCAAGTCATACAAAGGCTTCATTAGTTTTCAGACCTTTTATTCTTTCCCTTTAATGGAAAAACCATCTGGCTGAAACATGGAAACATCTTCTATGAAATATCTATTTAAAAAGGAAGTTTTGACATCCATATGATGAATTTTCCATTATTTCTGAGATGCAATAGAAAACAAAGATCTAATATTTCCCCATTTAGTTGTAGGAGCAAATGTCCGTGTATAGTCAATACCCTCATTTTGTGCATATCCCTTCGCTGCAAGTCTTGCCTTATGCTTGTATAGTGAATCATTAGCTTTATACTTAATTTTATAAATCCATTTGCAACCAATAGCTTTGATGCCAATAGCAGGATCCACCAGCCTCCATGTGCCCCTTTTTATGGGAGAATTATATTCCATTTTCATTGCATATTTCCACTAATCATAACTAGCAGCTTCTTCAAAAAAAGTAGGTTCACAATCCATAGAAAATGAAATTCACAATGAGAATAGTTACCTGAGGAACTTCTTGTCTTAAACTCATCATATTTCTTTGGAAAAATTTGAGTACGAGTTGATATTCATAAAGGTTGTAGGAAGTTGCTCTTATTTTTGAATTGTCTCAGTTCTTTCCATTTATGTCATTGTCATGTCTATAGAAACACTTGCATCAACCAATTTCTCATCATCAGCAGAATAATCATCATCGAGAGAAGGAAACTCCATATATTGATCTAATATATGAATCCCCCCTCCAGGATGTGGAATTATATTATCTGATTCACAATAGAACTTCGGAGGCACAAAATTTTCTAACTGACTAACTTTTCTATAAAAAAAATGAGGGAATATTTATCAGATTCAAGAAAAAACACATCTCTTGACAAAATAAACTTGTTGTTCTCTTCATCATACAATCAGTATGCCTTATAAATGATAAAATATCCTAAAAATATACATGTTCTGCTTTGTTCACTCAACTTATTCCTCTGTTGTTTAGGAATCAAAGCATAACATTGAGAATCAAAATTTTAGAAACGTTTAATAGCAAGAAGACGATTATACCACATTTCATATGGAGTTATGTTTTCAATGACAGAGGAAGGACACATATTTCTATTGTATGCTTCACAGAGCATTGCTTCTCCCCAAAACATCAATTTTACATTCTTTAAAACAATCATTGACCTTACCATATTGAGCAATGTTCTGTTCATTCGTTTTGCAACACTGTTTTTTGTGGATTATATGATATCTTGTCCTGGTGTTTGATGCCATTCTCTTTCAAATATTTCCAAAAAAATTATTCCCCATTATCAGTTCTTATAGTAATAATATTAAGTTGAGCTCCATTTGTAATCAAGAGATGAAATTTCTTAAACACATCAAAAAATTGTGATTTTCCTTTAAGCAAATAAACGTAACAAATCCTTAAATAATCATCAATAAAAGTTAGTATGTATTTATTTCAATTAAAAGTTGGTAGCAGCATAGGTCCACATAAATCAGAGTGTATGGGACTTAATTTCCTTGTAGCTTGATAAGTAGAATTCTAAAAATTTTATTTGTGACGCTTGCCCAATATACAAGCATTACATGGGGCAATTTTCTGGGAACTATTGGAAGTCCTTTAATCCCCTGTTGTCCCATAATTCTAATACTTACATAATTAATATGATTGAAGTGTGCATTCCACAATAAAGAAGATGAAAGAGTATCATTTTACTGAACCAAATGATAATTGTTCAATGCAATAGACCACATACCTTTCAGTTTCAACAATTTATCTTCTTCCACACCAATCATTATAGTTTTATTGTGAGTTTCTCTTCTAATTGTTAAGTCCCTATATTAATAGTGTAGTCCCTTATTATGTTAGTGTAGCCCCGCTTATTTTTATTTTTGTACCCCTGTAACCCCCATATTGTTATTATTGTGCCTTTACATTATTATTGTTAGGTCAGCTAGGATTACATTATGGCACCATTAGGATTACATTGCGGACCCATGGACTCCTATATATAGAAAAGAGGTTTTGTCATTTGTATGATCCAAGAATTGTTCATTCATGTAATGTATTGGAGGTTTCCCCCTCATAGTGGCTTATTTATAAGGCATTGATATCTCTTTTCTTCTATTTTTGGAGCTGGTTTCATAACATTTAGTATCAGAGCTTTGGATTCTAGGGTTTCGCTGCTCCAAACAAGTTATCGTGGCATTTTCGCTCTTACTTTGTTTCTACAAAGGCTAAGAAGCTGAAATTTTTAAAGGGCGAAGCCGAAATCCCGAGGAACATTTTCACAAAAATTCAGATCTTGGTTCACAATATTTTTAGAGATATCATCTGTGTAAGTTAGGGATTTTTGTAGGCTCTTGAATTTAACCTAAACAAGTCATCGTGGAATTTTTGCTATAACATTTTTTCTAAGAAGGTTCAGAAGCTGCAATTTTTAGAGTGCGAAGGAAAAATCTCGAGGAACATCGTCACAAAATTTCAGAGCTTGGTTAGCAATATTTTCAGAGATATGGTCTGTGGAAGTTAGGGCTTTTTTAGGTTCTCGAATTTCATCTCAAAGAGGTGATCGTGGGAAAATATTCATAACTCACTCTCTCTCTATGAATCAGATTGGAATTCTATAAAAACCAACCGCAAGTACACAGATTGTAGTTTTGTCATATCAATTTCAAAGTCGAAGAACGAAACAATGACACGTGGCAAGTCGTACAAGTTCGCTCTACTCAACTAGTCCATAATTAGGTCATTGTGGGAGATTGGGCATAACTTTGCCTTGAAAAATATAAATTAGGTCAGACCTGTGGCATTTGAAAGACGATTTAGACGGCTACTTTAGGGCCAAATTTCAGTTATTGAGGATTCGAAATCACATAGATAATTCAGTTTCAATATCTAGCTTCTCAAAAGAAAGAAAAAGGTGTGTATTTGGTCTTTAAAATTGCATAACGTTTGTTGGAAAAAGAAGTTTGAAGTGATATGATTCCAAGGGCATATTTTAGAATTTTTGTCAGTATTGGATTCTATAATGCCTCCAAAAAATAATTCCATACCCATTAAGCCCTCAAAAAGCTATACTATGATGCATGAAGAGGAAGAATTCAAAAATTATGGTACCAAGTGCAACAAATTTTGATCTTATGAAGAGCAACCGAAGATGACATAGATGGTTTAAAAGCAAAAATGGAGGCTAAGTTGGATGGTTTGAAGGATCAAGCAATAACTAATATGGATGATAAATTAGTGGAAGATCACATCGAGCATCAACAACAAGTTCTCCAACTCTCAAAGGATAACCTATCTTTGGTGTAAAATCTAATTAAACAACAGGAAGATCAACATCATGTCGAAAGAATTTTTGAATAAGTCACATAAACAAGAAGTAGGCAAGTATGATCAATTTTATAGTATCTCAGCAAGTGGAAAAACTTTCCTGTAGAAGATTCCACATGGGAGGATGAGAATTTTATACAGAAGCATCAAGAAATAATCAAGCGTTGAGGACAACACTTGTTTGAAGGAGAGGAGCATGTTAAGTCCCTATATTAATAGTGTAGTCCCTTATTATGTTAGTGTAGGCCCCCTTATTGTTATTGTTGTACCCCTGTAACCCCCATATTGTTATTATTATGCCCTTACATTATCATTGTTAGGTCAGCCAGGATTACATTGCCCCACTAGGATGACATTCCGGTCCAATGGACTCGTATATATAGAAATGACATTTTGTCATTTGTATCATCCAAGAATTGTTCATTCATGTAATGTATTGGAGGTTTCCCTCTCGAAGTGGCTTATTTCTAAGGCATTGATATTTCTTTTCTTCTATTTTTGGAGCTGGTTTCACAACACTAATCTATACTTTACCATGAAATATGTGAATGGAATGTCCCTTCTATCTTATTTCTATAAGAGATAATAGATTCCCATGGAACTGTGGAATGTAAATAACATCATTCAAAGTATAATTCGAAAGTCCAAGAATTTTTAGCTGAATTGAACCAATCCCTAATGGTTTTATTGTTCAAACAAATCTCTTCTAAAGGTCATATGACAAGTGGCACCTATGTCTAAAATCCAACTATCATGCCATGAAGAAAAAGAGGTGTCAAATATATCTTTCATGTGAAAATTACAATGAGCAACAATATAATGTGCATTCTTAGAAGACTTTGACGATATTTTTTTTCAAGATTTTTTTCTCTTCTTTCATTAATTTTCTCCGAGGTAATTTACAATTTGCAGTACTATGTCCAATTTTACCACATCTAAAACATTTTCAACTTGTTTATCAAAAAAAATTCTTTGTTTATTATTATGTTGTCTATCTCCCTAGATATTTCTACCCCCCTACCTTTATAATTATTCGTACCTCGACCTCTATTACCCTTAATATTTCTAACATATTCTTCTTGAGGTTTTTGGTATTATTTCCAAAATCCTTCTCTCTTTTTGCAATTTCCCCTATTAATTTCTCAAAATATAAAACTTTTAGTTGCTAAGTAGGTTGGAGATATTCCAAGTAGTGTGAATAGCTAGGGTAAAGAGCTTTTATAAAGGTAGTAAGGTGCAAATCAACTTTAACTCGAGTAGATTCAATTTCATGATCGATGGTTTTAATTTTAGAAGCAAGTTTTAGAGGATCATTATCGTTTGTTTAAAAATTAAATAAATCGAACAATAACTGAGTTATCTCCAATTCAAAATGTGAATCATAAAATTATTTTAGATTTGTTATGGAATCATACATTTTTTTACTCTAAAATGTAGTTGCTTACCTCTTCTGAGATTGAAGTGGAGATTAAGGAATGCCTTCTTATCCTTACATTGTGAGATTCCTAATTGTTTCTCCTCATCAGGCTGATGCATTCCCTCATCCTTCCGAGAATCTATCCCGCAGATCATTAAAAATAAGTGTATTCTTAATATTCCTGAACCATTCCTGGAAATTTTCCTTTCTAGACAAATAATCTCAATTAAAAATAACAGAGAGTTCATGTTTCCAAATAAATCTACAGAACTACCAAAAAATTGATTCTGAACACATACACATATCTCTCTTTTAAAAAAAATTCTGATTCAACCACAAATATTTTTTTTTCCAACCATAATCATAGGCATAGACTTCTCTGAAAAAACTCCTTTTTTAAGTAACATATTTAGCGCTTCTATTTTAACCACAACTAGGCACATTTAAAAATAAAAAATAAAAACTAAAAACTATGATTTTAGCTTATAGAACAACGAGCGATTTCACATTTGCATTGACTCACCTCGAAAGTTTGATCACGTCTCCAAACACACGAAGTTACCTCTGTAATGTCGACTCTGCCCAAAACCAACAAGTTTTTTGTTTGCCACAACACTGAATGTTTTAATGTAGTTCGATCACGCCTCCAAATGTTGGTATTAACGCAGTGGTTGACCCTCTCCAAAATGGTATCACGTCTCCAAACACATCAGAGAGAGAAACTGTCTCAGCGTCACGGGTTTCCAAACTACACATACGCTAAGGGTCTCCTCGCACCGACTGTTTTATTTTATCACACAAAGGCTTTTTACTCAGCAAGGGGGTCTAGTCGATCATCGAGAAACCCTGACACTATAGATGCAGCGCAACGGTCGGTGATTCAGTGGCATCACACAACACCCACACATAAATGCTCCAATCGATCATGCCAACCGTGCCACAACGACCTCGCCTTTGATCCAGGTCACATTCTGCTTCTCTGGGCTTAAAAACATAGTCTTTCGAAACCGTTACTGACTCGATCTAGGCTAATGGAGTTTGATCCAACTCTGATAGGTCACTATTATAGAGTCTGGGGAATTCCATTAAATTTTTCAGTTCTTGAATTAATTTATTAATCAATGAGGTTACATTTATAGTTGAAAGATACAATTAGGTCTCCATAACTGAGAATACCTAACCTATAACTATATAAAAAAAACCCCGAAGGATTACAACAGTTTTTATAAAAGATATACTTGTGTGAGGTAGAGTTAATTGCTCAGAAAGTGTGAGAGACATGAGATAGTCATTGTGAGTTAAGTGGCACAAAGAGAAAGAAGAAGAGGAGGTTATGTGAACCAGATTTGAAGAGAAGGAAGAGACAAGAAAGGGAGGTATGTAGAGTTAAAGACCAGGTAAGCCAACATGTTGAAATTTTGTATGTATTACATTGAAGCCTATTAATGTGAGGTAGTAGGAGCCTCCGAGCAAATTGTAGCTTTTAAAATAATAGAGAGGTTGGAGCAAAGCTGATGTAATAGAGAAAGTAAGAACTTGCATTTGCATCATAATATCCAAAATTCATTTTTTTTTTTGCTGTTTATAGATTTCCACTTATATTTAGGTTCCACATATGATTTTATTTTATGTGTGTCTCTGATGTTGTGATTTAAATATTACTTACATGTTAATTCTGTATGGAGTATTACTCCTCAAATATAATAATAATAATAATAATAAATTAAAAAAAAAAAAAAAAACTAAATAGAAAATTTAATATTGTTTACCTATTAAATTTGCTATTTATATGAACTATTGTGACGGATCATAAATATTAAAGAGAGTGTAAACATAAGATTTGATGTCCATGAATGTCCGTTTATTGAAGTTTCCACTTAATAATTATACTTGTAAAATTATATTTTTTTAATGTTATATTAATAATAGAAAAAAAATTATTAATATTTAAATAATATTAATATTATATTTTTTGATATTAGATTATTAATATAAAAAAAAATATTAATATTTAAATAATATTAATATCCATGTTACGCACAGCTCAATTAACCAGTACTCGGAAAATGAAATAGAAATTTGAGATTCAAATTCACTTTTAGGTCTCTAATACCATTAAAAGACAAGCTCTATCTTATTGTCATTCGAATAAATTTTAGTTTTAAGATTAAAAAAAGAAGAAATCGATTCGTCGGCACCGGTTAAGAAATATGTAGTTTATTACCGAAAAATACATCAGCCAGGCACGATTTTCGACTCTGCTTCGTTTGATGAGATGAATGATTATTTGAATTTGTGTTCCACTCAAATCCTATTATGTTAATCTAAGTCGACAGAAGAATTAACGAGAAACATAAAAATATATACTAGTGGGAAGTTTTCGAGTTTTATCAAACCGGCGGCGTCCAAATGGAATGTAATTTCAGTAAATATGATACGCTGATGCGTGCTTTCCACCGCTAACGGAACTCTGGAAACTCTTCATTAACTCTGCCTTTTTCCGCTGCTCCTTTTCTTGACGAGTGGGTGGACATGTCGGAACATGAATGTTGCAGGCAGGTCCGGGAGATCGCCGTGCTGCCGCTGCTGCTACAAACGTAGGTGGAGGTGGCGGTTTCGGGAGGTTACGGTTGGGTTGACCATCTTGAAGTGATTGCCATAATGTTAACCCTGCTGCTGCCGCCACCGGTTCATTCGAAGAGTGAACACTAATGCTTTTATAAGTCATCGGCTGCCTTTGCCTGCATGTGGCGGAGACTTCCTTAAACGACAGCGTCGTCATAAGTAAGGCGAGAGTCACAATTACAAGAACAGAGACATTGGTGTTACGTTTCATGGGCACTGTCATTATCATTCTACTTTTGTGATTTAAAAGACGATATCTGTGTAATCGTAAACCCTAATAGCTGAATGGTCGGTTGGTTAACGGTGATGGATGGTTCCGTAAGCGCTATGTATGTCTGATTTGCACTTGTGGGTGATTCATTCATACATCAAATATTCACAAAGGGCCTCTTCTTTAAATAGATGCCAGAGAGGGAGAGGAGACGAGAAGGATCAGAGCACAGAAGGATCCGAGAAGGATGGCGAATGAATCTGAATATTGAATTGAATCCCAATTAATTGTAGTCATCGTACGTAGAGGACACGGGAGCAAACATTTATATACGAATGGCTTAAAAATCGCCGTGTCTTATGGCATTTCAAGTTCAAAGCTGTGATTTTAAATTCATGATATCAAGTTCATGGGTGGAATAAACGAGTGTAGGAGAAGGTGGAGTAATAGGAAAATACGACGGAGGTTGTTATGACTAACTCAACTTTGCTGACGAAAAACCACAGTGACTATTTGAATCTTTCTCTTACGGAATTGACTACCCTTCGAAGATTACGGATGTCTGACCGTAGCTGATATCGCTTCTGGCAGATACAAGCGGACCATTTGGCTTTTATCTCTTATTTGACTAGCCTACCGGGAAACCGTAGGGTGAACGTAAAGGAGAACAAGTCTCGAACGGGTAGACATGTCTAGATATGTTTCTAGTATAAAAATTGTTTATGAAGTTAATCTAGAAAATATGACTAGAGCTCAATCTCCATATCTGAAAATTGGCTATCTTTTAATGAGAGAAAAGTAGCATAAGCATATAGAAGATAATCTCGATGGAAATGAAAATCGGCTATCTTTTAACGAGAGAAAAGTAGCATAAGCATATAAGATCATCTCGATGGAAATGCTGTAGAAGTGGCGAAAGATGGAATTTAGAGAGAGAGAGATCATCTCGATGGAAATGTTGTAGAAGTGGGGAAAGATGGAATTTAGAGAGAGAGAAAGATGAAATGTAGAGAGATCATCTCGATGGAAATGTTGTAGAAGTGGCAAAAGATGGAATTTAGAGAGAGAGAGGGGTCAATCTAGAAAATATGACGACTAGAGGTCAATCTCTATATCTGAAAATGGGCTATCTTTTAATGATAGAAAAAGTAACATAAGCATATAGAAGATAATCTTAATGGAAATGAAAATTGGCTATCTTTTAATGAGAGAAAAGTAGCATAAGCATATAAGATCATCTGGATGGAAATGTTGTAGAAGTGGTGAAAGATGGAATTGAGAGAGAGATGTTGTAGAAGTGGCGAAAGATGGAATTTCTAAAGTATCATATCAGAGAGAGAGGGAGAGAGAGAGAGAGAGAAGAGAATTTCAGAAGTATGAGATATCAAATAGAGAGATAGAGAGAGAGAGGGGGGGGGAGAGAATTTCTAAAATATCAGATATCAAATAGAGAGAGAGCATATAAGATCATCTTGATGGAAATGTTGTAGAAGTGGTGAAAGATGCAATTTCTAAAGTACTCTAATACTTTTCTATTATCAAATAGATGGTAATTATTTACAACAGGAGAGAGAGAGAGATATTGAGAGAGAGAGAGTTGTTGATACTTTTATGTAATCAAATAGATGGTAATTATTTACAACAGGAGAGGGAGAGAGAGAGATAGAGAGAGAGAGAGACTTTCTAATTCGAGATATGAGATAATCAAATCACTTGGGCTGCAAATATTTCCCCATGTTCTGTACTCAAAAACATGTTTGTATCTTGAGGGATTTTATCCATATTTTTCATGATAGATCTGTCATTCACATGGATCTATGTTTGTATTTATATATTTGAGGTAAATATTTGCAAATATTTGAAAGTTATAGGAAAACCTTCAGGTAGTTTCCAGGCTTATGGTAGCATCCATAGATATTATATTTAATAGTCATGTGATTCGTGCACAGCCTATGCCTAGATGTCCTTCAATTTTTAAAAGAAGAGTGTAAGGTGCATTAAAACTGATCTTATACCCTAGCGAAAAAATGAAACCTCTTTTTTCTTAGTTACTTGGAGGGGTGGTAGGTGCATGAGAAATAATCATATATTGTAGGGAATAAAATGAGATATATATATATATATATATATATATAGAGAGAGAGAGAGAGAGAGAGAGAGAGAGAGACTCTTTCTAATTCGAGATATGAGAGAATCAAATCACTTGGGGTGCAAATATTTCCCCATGTTTTGTACTAAAAAACATGTTTGTATCTTGAGGGATTTTATCCAACATCTAGATGGATATATGTTGTTATTTATATATATGAGGTAATATTTGCAAATATTTGACTGTTAAATACTACAAAATCTATGTTTATAATATGTTAAATGTAATTATGGAGAGCGTGGATTTTTTTACTATTGGGAAAGTTTCAATTCCCATGAGGGCTTAGCCCTTAAAGTTGTAGGAAAACCTTCAGATAGTCTTGAGGTAGTTTTCAGACATATGGTTGCATCCATAGAGATTATATTCAATAGTCTGGTGATTCATGCACATATAAGTGCATCAAAGCCTCTGCGTATGTTCTTCAAATTTTAAAAGAAGGGCGCCAGATGCATTTAAACTACTCTTATATGCCAGAGAAAAAATGAAAACTCTTTTTCTTAGGTACTTGGATGGGTGGTAGGTGCATGAGAAATAATAATATACCGTACGAAAAAAAATGAAAACTCTTTTCCTAGGGACTTACACAAACAAAAATAAGCAAGCAGAGGCTTATATGCTCTCTTTTAAAATATTCTCGAAGCCCATGTTTTAAACCTCCATGTTGGAATTTCTGATTATTCCTTAGCAACGCTCTGATACCATGTCAGAATTTCTAAAGTATTCCAAACACATAGAGGAAATAAAAATTCCTCAACTCAACAGAGAGATTTTAATAAAAGTATTGGACAGAGAGATGGAGTAAAACTCTATTTCATTAAAACTCTAAACTATTACAATAATGAAACTTTCATCAGAACTACAGTTCTCGATTACAATAAAAAAAGTACTCTTCACTGTGTTTTTCATTTGCTGCCTTCACACAATTTTATGTTGCTGCTACACCCAATCTTTGTTGCAGCAACACCCAGTTCCAGTTGTTGCTACACACACAACATCAGTTGCTGCTACAAAGACAACATTCCTTTGCGGCAACACACGCAACTTCAGTTGAGGCAACACACAATTTCAGTTGTGGCAACACACAGTCTCAGTTGCGGCAACACACAAAGTTTTCTTTTCTCCTACAAAACACAACACTTCAAGCTTTCTCTGTTTTCTACTCTCTCTCTGTCTTCACTGTTTAACACACAGTCTCTACTCTGCATACACGCAACTTCAACAACACTAAACTACTACTTTATATTGCATATATCATAAAACTCTATGACCTAAAACTTTAAAATTCAAAATTCAAATTCTGTCCTATCGTGCCTTTTAATGCAGTTAGGTTAATGATGTTACGGTGGGAGGTAATGTGGTGCAGACCACGATTTGATGAATGGGGAGATGGCTGCGGCCATGCTACTGATGCAGGGATTCAAACCCAGAAATTTAATGTGTGGTTGAGTGTAAAAATAGATCAAGACTTTGCTGCTCCCGTCAAATCAAAAATTTGAAATTTGTTCTCCTATTGCTCAGGTTTGTAGTTGGAATTAATTTCCAACACTCCAAAAATTTTAAAATCTCTCCCAACATCATCATGTTACCATCCCATCATATTGGAAATCTTTGATCCAGTCTTCATCGAAATTTTTTCTCCATCTATGCACCTGCATAAAACTCCGAAGGTATGAAAATATATGACCTTTTGGTCATATGCATCTAGTTTTCTTGAAGAAATTCAAATTCATGAGCTGCAACACACCTTTGCAGTAAAAAGTCTCAACCTTGCTAAACGATACCTCACCAAAATTTCTCTTGAGCTTGGGCTTTTGGCATCTTCCTGGTTCTCTTTTCTACAATGTTGCATGCACTCCTTGCTCTAGTATGCTGAAAAATCCTCACCTTACTTAATTGTCAGCTACACATTGAAACTTAAATAAAATTTACCATATCTTTACTCAACCTGTACCTTATTTTACTGCTTCCACTAAGAACTTTGACCTTTACTTGTTTTTCAACTGTTCAAACATTCCAATTCAAAAACTTAGAACCATAGGGTGTCTCTTCATGTAACTAACAATACCTTCTACTTCCATTCTGTCAATTTCATACTCTAACTCAGTCCTTGGCTGAAATTTATTGTCTTCAGCTTTCTCATAAATCTTCATATCATTCATCACATGTGTTCATCACCCTTAGGACGTTCGCACATGGCTATAAGTCAACTCCCTTGATTTTTTCCTCGACTAATTATTTTATCTTTGTCTCAACTTCACATGCAACAAATTCCATTTCACTCTTTTATTGACACTTTATCTGTAACCCTGGTCTTCCTCATATTTATATAGTAATACTCTCATCATCTATAACAGTAATCTGACTTCAGCTACTTCTCCCTAAAGTTTCTCCTGACTTTATCTGGTATGGATTCTCTCTCAACCTTTATTATGACTCTTAGTAGTCACAAATTTACTTCTTTTTATGAGCTTCTTCCTGCTCACTCTAAGCTGCACAAAAGGCAATAGAAAAATCTGATTGCATCAACCTATTTGTAAATACCACAATAATATCTTCCATACCTAGTCTTATTTTGGTATTTCTGCTCACTTCTTCTTATAGAATATGCATTTAAGAAATCTCTACTCTTTTGGCTTCTGCATGCCATTTACTCACCTTATTATTCTAAGAACTCTATTGTTCTTCCTTCACTTTCTACTGCAATTTTCCTTTCCATCATCTTGAATTGAAAATATTCATTATTTCTACTTGTAATCAATAATAAATTGATAATTAATTGAAACAAAATACCATTACCTTATGTTCAATCTTCTCTTGAACACGCTATTGTCACTACAAAATTATTCTTACCATATCCATTTATTGCTGTTGACCTCGCTCTTATACACCATTCTTTCTACTCATAACTTTGGTCATCTTGACTTACATGATTTGGTTATGTCACTAACTCATTGTTCTCCTTCTCAAATCCTTCATCACTGACTGCTTTGGAACTTTTCTTCTTCTTCTTGTGACTTTCATCTGAATCCTTTCTATGAATAATCACCTATTCTTCTTGTGAACTCTTCCTATCTACCAGTGAGATACAAGAAGCCCTTATTGTAAAAATTTTGTGAATTGTCACCCATACCAAGTCATCCTCTTCGTATCTTCTCTTATCTCAGTTCCATATAGTAGAACATATTATTAACCACTCTTGCTCCTCAACCTTCGAACCATTTCCTACTGCATCTTCAACCACTCACTCTTATTAGTTTTACTATCATTTTCTATCAAAATTTATTCATCCAAGTGCATTTTTTTTGTCTTTCTCCTTTGTAATAGCTTACTTGCTCTGGAAGCTGCTACCAATTTAGCAGTACAAACACAAACATTTTAATGACCAATTTAGCACAAACACCATATTCAATTTTATAAGATCTAATATTCCATTACCTGCAAAACCAATTCCTCTCCAACCAATACATGTGGTTTTTTTTCTCAAGAGCATATCAACTCTGCACTCCCGTGCAATCACCTCACTTACTACTATAAAGTTATTTTTTGTTTTAAACCTTTCTTAATTGTCAAGTTGTATTCAAACCTATATATTGCAATTTTACATGGATCAAGTCTTCTTTGATCTCTATGTCATATACATCTCATGTGTCCTTTTCCAATCTCTTCATTTATCTTCTAGAGGTATTTCCCCTTTCCACATATAAATGGTAAAAATTCCATTAACTCTTTAACAAGAAAATATGTTATGTTCTATCCAACTCCACTCTAAATAACCTGCATAACCTTACCTCAAAATACATCAAAGTATCCTCTCACTTCACAATTTAAATTATGTTGAAAGATTTTTTTTTCTCACAATTGGATTAAAAAAATTTCACAAAAATCCATTCAAAAGGTCTTCATGCACAGTCAACATATGAACTTTAATTTCAATATTTTAATGGACACGTCACGCATTTCAACTAAGATTCAATTGAACCTTGAGATCAGACAGGAAATGATACAACTTGATGAGGATAGGTCAGGTTGACTCGACTACCCAAAACCCTAGAAAAACCCCCACGAGCACTGTTAGGACCCAGAATTGTCATTCTAATTAAAATTATCACCCCCTTACTTATGGTTTTCATTGTTATTACTATCATTTTTCACAATTATTGGGCGATTATCTTAAACTTTGAGCATGATCAGGTAATTTCTCATTATTTAAACTATTTAGTTTTTTTCGATATGATTTTCATCAAAATGGTTCTTCATGATGGTGCTTGTGTTGTTTTAGGAAGGCATATGGAATCACAGTGAAAGATACACATGCATCAATAATTAATTTCACCAAGTTTTATTTTTTCACAAACATTCTTGCATTAAAGAGCAACCAATTTGGGGATACGACATATCGACACACTTTCAAAGAAAAATAAGGGGCCTTTTTTGTCCAGAATATTTTTTTAACACTTTCTCACGATTTGGATTGCACCCAGGTTGCATGTGTGTGTCTATAGAAGAAAACCAACAAATTTTCTCAAAATTCGCACAATTTTCGAACTTCCAAATTTGACATCGATTTACGTGCATATGGAGGCACAAAAAAAATATGATAAAATTGTTTTTTAAGAGTATAGTAAGTTATCTAGAACCAAAAATGTTTCCCAATATTCACATTTTTCTAAGAGTTACATCAAGTTCTTTGAGGCAGTTTTATAAAAAGAAGACTATGTTTGTAGAATTCTAGGATCTTGCTGAGATTTTCCCAAAAAAAGGAAAATCCGCATCATAATTTCATTTTCTTAATGGTAAAATTGTTTTACTTGTCTCGTATTGATGTAAAATATTTGGTATTAAATTCCTCTTCTTGTTTTGTAATGGATTGGTTGGCCTAAAGCCAAATGTGTATCATGAAATGTTTAAAAACATAAATACGGTTCCAAGCCTAAGAAAAAAAATCCATTATTTGTACACTTATGCTCCTGAAATAAATTCTAGGGGGCTCTCCTCCTTCCCTGTAATTAGTGGGAGTTGGATTATTGAACTCATGATGTACTGAAAGACTTAAGTTTATTAATATAATCTTAATACCACATTCATGCATCCATTTTCTCTATTTCTTGTAATGTTAATCTTGCTCTCATAGAAAAACTATTTTCCTTAAAGGGAAATGAGTTGTTTGGATAGGGCCTAGCCAGCCTAGCTTCTTCTCCCATTGCTATTATATTTTTTGTTAGGTATAGAAAATGATTTTTTTGAAGGTTTCTTATCAGTGATGAGTGTGTGTGATTGACAGACCTCTTATGTGTTTCCTTTTCCTTTCTTAAGTGTTCTCAGATATGAGGTTTTGAGTGTGTGTTTAAGTGTGTTTCCTTTTATTTCATTAAATCATTTTCTTGTGTTATTTATTTAAAGCACAACAAGAATTATTTTTCTGAGAAGTTTTTCCTTTTGAATCGCCTTCGAGTTGAAGATTACAGTTTGCAGGGTTTATTTATTTCGATCTTGCTTGATGGTCAGTATAGATTTCGTTTAAAGGACTATTCCTTTGTAGCAAGTGGGAAGAACCACTCACTCTGATCAATACATATTGAAATTGTGTAAGGATATTAATATTCCTGTGGAAACTACCATATTTGACTTGTATTCCTTGCTTTTCTAATCACTCACTTATTGGAATATTTTAGTACAGGAATTGAAATTTATTATTTAGAAGTTGAATATTTTTGTCAGAGTAAATCTCATTTTAAAACACGGGAGTTTATCCAAGAAATAATGTTAAATATTTCTAAGGTGATTCTTTATTGAAGCACACAAGTTTGGTATTCCCAGTAAATTTTGATAAACTTTCCATTTGATTTTACAATTTATATTTCGAAGTTGCAATTTATATTTGGAGCATGTAATGATTTAGAATTTTTATATTTACTTAAGTTGAAGTTTCCTTTTTTCACCTCTTGATTTTGTGCTTGATATCACATTATTTTCATTGATTAAGGAATATAAGGTTGTCAAGTGTAGAAATGGATCCATTCCAACAAAAGAACACAATTGTGCTAGTATATGAACATAATTGTTCCAATACATGATCAAATTCATTCTACGTGCAAGAAAAAAATCATTCCAGTGTAGGAATAGGGTAATTATTGTACAGGAACAATTTTTTTATAAGATAGAAACAAATTCACTCTTTTTTCCTAGTACAAGATTCAAAGTACAAGCATAGATATGTTTTTTTTTGCAATTGATTTATTTAGTGGCATGAATTCTGAGTTTATTTATTTCTTTTAAGAAGTATTTTTCTAGAATATTATTTTAATATTATTTACTTAGCATAGAGTCCAGTTTCCAGAGTTGTGTGTGGTGTCGTTGTATTAGATGGTGGTACATGCATTTTTTATATGAACCAGGGTTTTTTTTTTACACGCTGTTTATGTCCTTCTGTGGAATTTCAAGTGTTGTGTCTCAATGCCCACAGACCCCGAATTGAAAATTAAATGTTAGTCTACAAATATGCCATATACTACACCTAAAATTTTGGCGTCATTGCCAGGGAGGCGCTTAGGAGATTAACCTTAATGACATGTTGCACTTTGATTTTCTCTTTACCTAGTGTTTCTTGCAAGATTTTTGTTTCTTTCCTGCACATATTTTTTTCATTTTTAGGGTGCTATAAGAACCTCGTATATATACTAACCCATGTGATGAAATAACACACCATATATCTTGCTGGAATGGTATTTCAACACATTTTTCGTTCAGGAGTTTCAGGCTAATATCAGTCATCCAATGCACCTATTTCACTAATAGGTTGGAAAGAACGATCGAGGAAGGAGTCTCAAAGTAGTACATGGAGAACCTATTTTATGTTGGTAAAAAATGGAAAACATCGTTACTTTTGAATTCCCTATCAAAGATCCACGAGTGGCACAAAAGCATAGTATTCACCCATCTGCACTACCAAAATTTCATGGTTTGGCAAATGAAGTCCCAAATACATTTTTCTTTGAGTTTGAAGTACTTTGTAGAGGATATTGTTATTTTACTAATGTTCAAATTTTTCAAGTGTTTCTTCTTACTCTTAAATGAGCAGCTCTTTAATCGTTCATGAGCCGTGGAGGGAACTGCATTCAAACATGAGAAGAGATGAATAATTTATTCTTGGAGAAATATCAAGACTACTGCCAAGATGATGAAGAATTTTTTGGAATAACAGAAGGGGAAAATGAAAATTTGGAGGACTATGTTGAGCAATTTTGATACAACCTTCAAAAATGAAAACATAAACATTTGTTAAAAGAGACCATGAAAATGCCCCTACTCAAAGGAATGAAAGATGATTTTTTACAACCTTTAAATATGATAGTAGGAGGTGATGTTTTTCACTTGCCATATGGTGATGTTTTTAAATTATGCATTAGGTATTCAAGAGGAATTTCCAAGATCAGTTAGAATTCTCAAGAGAATTTCTTCTTAATTTTTGAAATCTGCTACAAAAATAGGAGCTACAAAAGCCTCTCTATATTAACAATTGGATGATTTGCAGGAAGAATAGAAGAAGTGCAAGGAGGATCACTTGATGAATTATTTCCCATCACTGTCAGGGTTAAAAAAAGTACTTAAGTAATCAACTAAGGAAATAAATCAAAAGGTGAGTATAAATGAAAACTCTTCCTCATTTAATACTTGGAATAATATTTATTTTCCCGAGCAGGTTCCTCAACACATCTAAAACCATAAAATTCCATGGAAGACTTATACTCCTCATGTAATAATAATATCCCACCTTATGGCCATAATGACCCTCTCCCTCGATCCATATATTCCTGCAACCTCAAGGACGGTCTGGAGCCTCCTCTATAGGGAAATTACCGATGCAAACTCCATTACCTAAGTCACAACAGTTGCAATTCCCATCCAATGCACCACCATGTTATCCTTCTCTATGGTCCCAATCATTTGTGCAACCAAATCCTAATTCTGATTATCAATTTTCACATCAATTTAAAAAATTTATTTTTTCTACTCACTCCCCTACTAAATGTAATGTCATATCTTTTAGAGAGCGGAGATGAGTGAATTCATAAATTCTGCTATTACCACAGAACATTTTCCTCAAGAAGAAAATTTAATCCATAAACCATTAGAGCAGAAATATGTGATTGGAACTCGTTAGAAAACTCTTGTTGTAGCTCACCAAGAAAAAAACTCTATACTTTCCCTTAGCCATTTTTGTCAATCTGAATAAAAAAAACATAAAGTTCTGGAAGACCTTTACAAGTTGGAGTACCATGAATATGTGGGTCCTATTGAAGCCTGGTTCCAAAAAATCATTGACACACCCCATTCCCTCATCATTAAACCACTTTGAGTACCATATCAGTTAAAGCATTTGGTTTTTAATTCTCTGGTATGTGTTCAAGTTTACATTTTAATCCCAAGTCTTAGTGTATTTAGTATTTTTTTACGCACATGGTTACATTTGAAGTACTCCTACAATTAGCGGAGATATTCCTCAATATAAATTAGAGTAGGGTAGTATAGAAACAATAAATAAAAATTCCATTTCAATAAAATTGTTATAACAATACTCTTAAAATTGCAATTCCTAAGGCACAACTACTGAAATTTTTGTCGTAATGCACTCTTGTAGTAATAATTGTCAGAAGAAATTCACTCTTAATGCCTTATATTTTATTAAGTGACTTTGATTATTGGCTGAGATCATTTATTGGGTTATTTAGAGGGATTATTATTTTTATGTTTAATACTTTCCATTCAAGAGCTTGAAAACCTACATATGGCCTATCCATTCTATGAGAATGTCATCCAATAATTCTTTTCAAGTTTCTCTTCAAAGATATTGATGAAATTCCTCCTATGGTGTAACAATCCTATAAAACTCAATGATATCTCATGAGAACCCTAGCATGCATAGCTCTAGGAACCTTTTAATCATTGTCTCAGATGATTTTTTTTAAAAGAGTCTTTTAGGTAGAAGGACCATCTAGTAAATATTATTCATTGAATAATTTTCACTCCATCCCATGCTATTAAGGATCATATTTTCCTCCTCACCTATTAAGCAACCTATTTAAGGTTAATCATAATCAAATTTTATTCTTAAAAGGATTAATTGAGGGATAGGAGGTCTCATTACGGTCCGACCTACCATGATAATGTGTCCCAATGAGAATGAGATTAATCCTAATGGTCACCAAGCCATGGTAATGTATTTTAGTTGAATAGTTAGAAGACAAGAGGTCTCATCATGATTCAGCTTGTTCATTCTTGTTAGCTCTCATCAATGGAATTGTCATTCACTAGTTACCAAGCTAGGGTAGTGGCCTTCAACTAATATCGAAACCAAATTAAATGATTTTCAATGTCTCTAAATCTAGATATAATATATGGGAACATGCATTTAATTAGGTTAAAAAGCATCACTATCGAGGTTATATATGTGTACTGGAAAGAGGGCCATTCCTATGGTATTGAAGTTAATTTTATATTATGGTTTACTTGGTTTTTTTTTTCTGTCCCTGAACTCTTTATCATATATCTCTGAGAATGGTTTTAATATCCTTTTAGTAATGTGATTTGGAGTTCTGTATTTTATAAATATGAAGGTTTTCATGTATGTGGGACCCTTACTGAAAGTGATTCTATTTTCTTGAACAAGATGAGCTTCAACTATATGGTTGGGTAATGGTAAGATGGTCATCCAGGGAAGATATTGTTTTGCATATTTATTTCTCCCTATGTCCATCCATATATTGATTGTGCCACAATGAAAAACCATATTGTAGAAGTGTACCTGAGTGAGAGCAATAAGCTCAATGGGTCAAACTACAAAAATTGGAAGTTCAAATTGCAAACACTGATTGAGGGTTCGAGTGCATGGGAAATTGGAAATTGTGACGAAGCGAAGCTAACTATAGCTAGAGGTTGAAAATTTTCAACAATAAAATATTAAGAGAAGAGTGACAAAAAATAGAAGGTGTTATATGACACGTAATTGAAAGACAACATCATCCCTCATATCAAAGAGTGAAAAACTGAAAATGATATTTGGTTGACTCTCAAGGATCTATATGAGACAAAAAATACAAATCAAGTATTTTTCCTGAAGAGTAATATTTTATCCATCCAAATGGAGAGAATTAATCCATTTTTCCATTCATCTCTTAGATCAAAGAGATGAAAGGAAAGCTGCGCGATATATGGGAGAAAGTGTCGAACACTGATCTTGTCATGATTACCTTGAACGGTATGAATGAAGATTATCAAATATTTATTACAAGGCTGGAAACGATGGAGAAATATCCCACCTTTGCGATATGACAAGTACTTTTATACAATAAGAAGAGAGGCAAAATATTTTGAAGCATCAGAATGCAGATATAGCATTGATGGCGAAAAAAATCCTTTTAAAGGGAAACCAGGAGAAGGATAGAAGAATGGTGGTACACCTCCAAAAAATCCATTTCAAGATATGTATTCAACCATAAATTATTCAAGAACCAAGTGTTTTTATTGTGGTAACATTGGCCACATTGTGAGAAATTGTTATAAGAATAAGACTAATGAAACTCGAAACAGAAAAAAGAGGCATGTAGGGCACTTTGTTGACAAATATCAGAATCATGATCTCAAACTATTTATGTCTGATTCAACGCTCTCTTCTATGACTAATGAAGCTCAAACCTTGTTTGTGGATTCTGGAGCATCCACTCACATGACATGTAGTAAGAACCGGTTTGAATGTTTTAAAGAGACCATCAATGGTGCTAACATCTACCTTGATGACGATATAGCATACCATATTAAAGGGTATGGAGGAATTCATGTGATATTTCTCAATGATAATATCAGGTGCATATAGAATTTCATGTATCTACCTGGTATTAAAAATTATTTGAACTTTGTCCCCATCATTGCAGATCGAAACTTGAAGATTGAATTTTTCAAAACCTATTGTGTCATAAAGTTTTCCCTTGATCATAAGAAGCCAGTTGCAGTAGGAATCCAAGTTGGATTCCTGTATATGTTGAATTTTATAAGTGGGCCACGTCCAACTTTAACTTCAACAATTTTGTCAATAGAGAATATTTGGCATCAAATATTTGGACACATAAATCTACAAGACCTATTTTTCCTAGAGAAGCAAGGTATGGTTAATGGTATTCCTATTTTAAAATTTGCATGTTAATTGTGAAGGATGTGCACTTGGAAAGATGCACAGGTATGAATTTCCTTCAAATTTCATTAGGAGAAAGAGAGATATACTTGAACTTGTGCACACTGATATATTTGGACCGATCAGACAAGGTCCTTAGGTGGATCTTATTATATTTTTTTATTTGTTGATGATTTCAGAAGATATACGTGGGTATATTTTCTAATAAAAGTCATACTTTTGAATATGTTAAAGAAATCAGAAATATGGTCGAAAAGAAAACATTGAAGATCATCAAAATTATCCACTCATATCAAGAGGGAGAATACAAGCTTGGAAACTTCATCAAATATTACAGGAATCATGGGATAATTCAACATTTCATAGTACCCCACACTCCATAACGTAATGGGGTTTCATCGAGGAAGAACCCGAATTTGGTGGAGTGTGCATGCAACATGTTCAAAGGTAGGAAATTATCTAATGGTTTTTGGGCAGAAGATATTGATACTGCAATATATTTTACAAATAGAAGTCCAATTGTGTGCGTTGACTAGAAGTCTACATTTGAGGCCTTATATAGTTTCAAGATTTCAATAAAAAATTTGGGAGTATTTGTTCGAAATATTTTTCAAATATTCCTAAGGAGGATAGGAATAAATTAGATGATAAGGCCATAAAATTCATATTTGTAGGGTGTTGTTGTAATTTTAAAGCATACAAACTATTTAATCCATCGACTCACAAAGTATTTTTGAGTAGAGATGTTATATTACATGAGCAAGTTGATGAAGGGAACAAAGACAAAAGCTATGAGGAGTGACACATGCCTTTACCAGTTGAAGATAGCAATGAAGATGCAAAGGATAACCATGTGCATTAGTAGTAGAAAAAAGAATAATCTAGCATTGTATGTACAGTAAGAAATCCAAGTCCATCCAGGAGTGACCAAGACGGACTTAAGGAAATTTTGGTACCAAGGACATTAGGTAGGTAGAATCACCTACCAACAGGAATAAATATTATGCTCTTATGACCAATATTTTAAATGTTATTGAGTCTATAAACTATAATGGAGCAAATCAGTATGATGAATGGAGGGAAGCTATGAAAGAAGAGTATGAGTCAATAATTAAAAACAAAACCTTGAAATTATTTGAACTTCCAAAAGGGAAACAACCCATAGGTTGTAAATGGTTATATAAACCTAAGTTCAAATTAGATGGTAGTATAGAAAAATTAAAATCTAGGTTGGTAGCTAAAGTGTACTCACAGAAATAAGGTGTTGATTACGATGAGAGTTTTTCTCATATCTAAGTTAAACATTATTAGAATTAGATGGTATACTAGCTAGATGTGAAATATGATTTTATAAATGGAGAATTGAAGGAAGAGGTATAATTAACAAAACCTGAAGGGTTTATTAAATAGAGGCAAGAGAATTTCTTCTGTAAATTCAGAAAAGCATTTTATGCTTTGAAACAGGCAGTCAGATGTTGGTATGAAAATATATAATCTTTCTTCTTGCAACATGGTTATGGGAGAAGTAAAAGGTATCCAAATATGTATACTACAATTGATTCAAAGGGGAAGACTGTATCAATTTATTTATATGTTGATTATTTAGTCATTACTGGAAATAATGATGAATTGATCAAACAAATCAATGTACAGGTGTCACAAAATTTTGAAATGAAAGACCTTGGGGAATTATGCTATTATTTCGATCTTGAATTCTAGAGGGATTATCACTAGAATTTTCTCTCTGAAGGAAATTATGTCAGGAGATTATTTAAGAAATTCATAATGGATCAGTGTAAAGCTTCCTCAATACCTTTACAAAAAAATTTTAAACTACAAAATGGTGATGGTTCTAAAGAGGTGGATGCTACACTGTACATAAAACTAGTGGGAAGTATCATTTTCTTAAGTACAACTAGATCTGACTTAGATTTTTCAGCCAGTGTGTTGAGATAGTTTACGTGAAAACCTCTTAAGAATCATTGGGTGGAATCAAAAGGGATCTTAAGGTATCTTAAAGGAACCTTAGATTTTGGAATTAAATATACTAATTCTTTTGATGTTAGATTGACAGGTTTTTTAGGTTCAGACTGGGATGGAAATCTTGATGTTAGAAGATCCATAATAGGTTATGATTTCAGCATTAGGTCCAGGGTGATTTCTTGGAGCAGCAAGAAGCAGATTATTGTATCCTTATCTTCAGCAAAAGAATAGTGTCAAGTTGTATGTGCATCCACTTGTGAAGAAATTTGGTTGAGAAGACTTCTTCATGATTATAGAGAAGAACAAAAAGATGCTATAGGGATTAAATGTGATAACCAAAGTTAAATAAAGTCGGAAAATAACACTGTGTTTCATAAAAACACAAAACATATTGATACAAAGTTTCACTTTGTTAGAGAAAAGGTTGAGTATAAATAAATTTTCATTGAATATTGTAATACCAATAAGAATGCATCATATATCTTCACCAAACCCCTTGATAGGATTAAATTTGATTTTTTTAGGGAGATGTTAGGTGCGCAAATGAACTCTTTCTCCATTAATGGGGAGAGTTTAAAATAATGGATAATATGCATTATTGGAGAGAGTTTGTTTCACAATAGTGCATGTGTCCTGGATTAGGATTAGTTTCTATTTTATAGGAGTGAGTTCTGATCTCCCTAAAATGATGTAAAATAATATATTTGTGATTTGATGATCAACTGAATAGATCATTTTTCTTGAGTAGACTCCAGGGATAGCTTGCTCACCTATGAGCTAGTAGTTTTAGTATATAAGTTTCATCTTCCACTTTTAACAAATGATCACACAATGGCCAATAAAAATAAAGGTATCTAATACTTGATGTTCATTAATGTCATAGAAAATTACAAACTAAGTTGTGAATGCATGAATGAGATTAAAAAGACAAGAGCATTTTGGATTTTCAAAGATCATTCTTGTGCACTATGGAGAAATAATGTGGAATTATTTTGGTATATTATACTGGAGCTAGATACGATTTTAGAATGGAAACATATGTGTAATGAAATAGATCACATGGACATAATGTGGCGTTGTTGTTTCAAAATCATATATAATCAAGGACATAGATGCCCTAACATCGATGGCATATTAAGGAGGAAAGAAGAAGGAAGAGGAATGAGATTATACTTCAAGGGTTTTCAACGAGTGATCTTCAAATTCAAACGATAAAATTTGTGATGTCCTAAAAAATGAGTATAATATGATCCAATCTAGTCATTGTTGGTGGACACGCTAGAAAGCTTAACTTCATAGGGAATGCATTTCTAAGAATTTACGTGATGAGGTGGCATCACATTGCCTTAAATTTGATGTGTATCTTGGCTATGTTCCTATGGAGAAGGTTAGTTGGCATGGATATTAGGATTAGTGAATATTCCAACAATTTCATTTATTGGATCACTCCTATTGGACTAATACTTTGATGATGGCTTTGAACACGACATTTTTAGATGGTGAAGAGGAGAAAGAAAAAGAAATTAGGGTGTTGATAAATCCTACAATAAAGCGACCATAAGGAAATAATTTTCAAATTAACATTGAATTTCGCAAATATATATCAGTTAACAAAGAACATTAAGACATGTTGGAAGATATTGTATAGAATTGGAGATTGGGATTTTGGAAATTCCATAGTATTCATTTTTTAGTCTATGCTTCGAGTCTAGAATAAGACTAATCATCACGAAAAAACCTACTAATAACAGAGAAATCTAGGGTTATAAATATATGACAGAGAGAAAGGAAGGAAAGAGGTGAAGGGAAGAGCCAACAAGAAAAAAATGAGATAAATTTATCTCATTTTATGCTTGTCAGCTCTTCCCTTCACCTATTTTCCTCCCTTCTCTCTATCATTTATTTATAACCCTAGATTTCTCTCTTCTTAGTAGGTTTTGTCCTAATGATGAGTCTTTTTCTAGACTCGAATCTTATTTTTTTCCTGTTGACTCTTCCCTTCACCACTTTCCCTCCTTTCTCTCTGTCATTTATTTATAGCCATAGATTTATCTCTTCTTAGTCGGTTTTGTCCTGATGATGAGTATTTTTCTAGACTCAAAACATAGACTAAAAAATGAATACTCTGGAAATTTTGAACTCTCAATCTCAAAATATACACCACATAAAACTAGAAACCATTATTGTATAGAATTTTTGTGGATCTTGCATTTTCATTGGTACTTGTGATAATCATTATATAAGTGAGTGGTGAGAATTGATCATTATTAAAATTATTTCATAGTATGATTACCACCATTACTCAATTTAGAATAATAGATAAATGCATGTTATGCCCACGGTTGAAAGAAATGCGCCAGATTGGATTTTTTACAATAGAAAGGAATGTTACATAGTCTAAAGAAGGATATATATCCACTAACACAATTGACGCAACAACACATAAGTAGAAATGTTAGTCTTATTACACAGTTACTTTAGCATTGGAAGCATTATTTTTATGACATCAGTGTTGGAAAAAATATGGCATGAATGGCTAAATATGATTAAGAATTAGTGTAAACTGAGGTGTCACATGTGTGTTATAACATAAAAGTGTATAATTTGAGGTGTTCTATAGTTTATGATTAACATAAGATAAATTTTGTGGAAGTGTTATGAAAGGATGAGCATACAAACCTAAAATTTTGGTGCTATAAAAATGGAACATTTAGAATTAACATCATGCCATTGAGAAATTCTATAATTGATGTACCGAACATGAAGTATGTCAACATGAAATTTTGTGGACATCTCGGAATGAAAAAGCAGCTATAACCAACATGTTGAGCATGAGAAGAACAATCAAATTCTGCACATGGACTCTTAGGATGCCATGTTCTTCAAGAATGAAAACCATCAGAGTAATTTCCATAGAATTCCATGGAGACTAGACATAAAGTGATAGTGCATTTGGAATATGTACAAGGTTCCCCTAGTGAACTCGTGTCTAGAATGTTATGGAAATCTCTCCAAGGTGACCAATAAACCTTTGTTTCATTTTTCTGAGAATTGAAAACTTTATTATAATCGTTATTCCTATGAATATTTTAGAAGCACAATATATATTTTAAGGATGCAATCTACACATCCTCTGGATAAAAAATTTCAATGTTCTGTGAATTTTGAAGGTGGAAACCAGAGTTTCTCAATGAATGGAAAATTGGTTGAGGAGCTGAGGTATAGTAAAATTTTTAAGGATCAAGGTTTATTCTTTAAACAAATGTTAGAAAATTTCCTAAAGAAAAAATTCCAATGTATGATAAAGATAAAGTTTTACAAACTAATGAAATTTATCACAACTGGAATTCAGAGGTATTAAATTCTCAAGCTACATTGCCTCCTTGAAAATATCTCCATTTGATATAAACAAGTGTTTATATCCACTAGACTTGGTCCATTCCTTATCTCTTTCACCATTATTCCACATGGAACCAAAAATAGTTGTGGCAGTTGCATATATAACAAATAAATACTAAGGTGTGACCAGAAAACTCATAATGCAATCTTCTAATTTGAAAGGTTAGAAAATTTTCCCTTTCAATTATTTCCTTCATTTTAAGAACAAAAAATTAAGATCTCGAACTAAAGAATATAATGCATCACCCTAACCTTTCATATAAAAAGTTAAAGGGTGTGGTTTGGAATTAAACATTATGGTTAAAATGAGGGGAATAAGGAAGAAATGTGGTACTGAAGCCACCACAATATCCAATCTTGTTCTAAATAATCCTACATCGGCCACCTCTACTGCACATGTGGATAGTTATTTTATTACTTCAGAGGAAAAATAGTTGATCGATATGATATTTACTCCTAATTAATATTCTTTGATGGTTGAGTTGAAGATTGAAACATTCCAGAAGATTCCACCTACTACCAAGTTAATCTTTCTATGTAAGTGATTGAAGGAAAGAAGTAAACAAATATTTCAATGAGAATTTGATGTCAATTCAAATTTCTCTTGTGTGTTGTAGTATTTTCCTATCACTCATGTCGATAAGGATCAATATTGGTTCCATTTTTTTACATCATACTATTTTTCTTGCCACATATGTTGGTGAATATGGAATATGAAAACAAACTAAATACATTTCTGAAACCAATGGCAGGATATCTCCTTGATTTTTTTGTCATTTCTAACTAAACGTTGGAGTTGAGGTGAAAGGAGGTAAGAAAAGGTAAAGATAAATGGTGTTCAAGGTGAAATAAGGATAAATAATTCTAAAGACAAAAGGGGTAGGATCATAGTGTTTGCATCGATGCCAAAGTGGGAGTCTATTGGAAAAATTTCAATTGATGGAAGAGGGTTGATGAGTATCTTGTTGAAGTAGTTGAGTATGTTTCTTTTTAAAGGTATGTCATGATGTGAATGCCTCCTCAAATTTTGTGATATATTTCTTTCATATGTTCTTATGTTAAGGACTATTTTGTAGAGGTATGTTCCAAATGTTGAATAGGACAAAGTTAAACAAGTGCCCAAAGAAATTTTAGTGTTAAATTGAAGGTTTCCTGCTGGCATGGTATAATTCATGTTTTCTTGGTTTAGTTCATGCTTAGATGTTCATTTATAGTATGCTTATTTTCTTTTGAGTGATTCAAGGGGTAAATTTTGTCATTAACGTCACTTCGTAATATATAGTGATGTTTCTGAGTATCTTGGTGAGTGTTTGATGCTTTAGAAAATGTGTTGCTGGATATGTTGTCAAGTGCATAGGTTTATTAACAAGTTTTGATGTTCTCCAAATGTAGTTACATTGACTAGAAATTTTCTTGACATTGGTTTATCCATTGTTTAGGACATCATTAGATTTGGTTGATGTAAAAATTTTAATGTGGTTTGGAGGATCATTTATCTTAATATTCAAAAGTTGAAATAATTTAGAAATGAATATGTGGAATGGAAAGAGGAAATCATTTCACTTCATATTCCTATATGGAATAATGGAAATGAAAAAATTGTGTTTGTTATGGACTCTGGAGAATATGATGAAGAAATTGATGCACTCTTGAATTAATTTATTAATCACTCAGGTTACATTTATCCTTGAAAGATACATTTAGGTTTCCATAGCTGAAAATAAATAATCTATAACTATATTCATAATTATAAATATATAAAAAACACCAAAGGATTACCACATTTCCAACCTTAATTCGAAGGGTCATCTAACATACCAAGTAAATATCTAAACTTTTCAAACTTTTCATTCCCCAATGATTTGGTAACGATATCTGAAATTTGTTCTAAAGTTGGACAATGAGTGAGATGATTTTTTTTGGCCTCTACATGATATCAAAAAAAATTATACTCAATTTTGATATGTTTTGTTCCATCGTGAAACTTTGGATTCTTGGAAAATTGAATTGTAGAAGACTTGTTGACAAATAGAGGAGTTGGAGTTTTTTGTTTCTCCTGCAAATATTCGAGTATTTTCCAAAGGCAAATGATTTCCTTGGTGGCTTGAGCTATTGCAACATATTTGGATTTGGAGGTATAATCAACAAGAACATATTTCTTATGTGATCCTCAAATGATGGATGTTGATACAAGATTCATAAAATAACTAGAAGTTGAGATTCCATTATCTTTATCTCCATCAAAATCAAAATATGAATAACTAGCAAGATGGAAGTCTAAAAATTTGGAATATTTGATGTCATAAGTTTGAGATACTTTTAAATCTTCCAAAAATCCTTTTGCTGCTACCCAATTCCACTCATAGGGATCATGCATAAACCTTCAAAGTATTTCAACAACAAAGGTTATATCAAGATGAGTAATAGATAAATAAATCAAACTTCCAACAAGTTACATGTACTTTGTTGAATCTTCAAACGATTTTCCTTCTTCGGAAGTGAGTTTCAAATTCTGTTCCATTGATGTAGTAACTAGATTAAAATCCTCATACTCTATTTGTTCAATAACTTACCAACATATTTCTTTTGAGAGATGAAAATATGTTGTTGCCTTTGATCAAATTCAATGACAGGATAATAATGAAGTAAGCCTAAATTTGTCATACCAAAAACATTTTTCAATTCCTTATTAATAAATGATATATATTCATCATTGTTTCCTGTGATCATCAAGTCATCAACATACACAAATCATCTACCAAATTTCTTAACAAAAAGAGTTGTAACATCTAGGTAAAAATGTTTTATAATTTATCTTTAGAAGATGTACATTTAGTTTCTCATACCATGCTTATGGTTCTTGTTTAAAGCCATACAAAGACTTCATTAGTTTAAAAACATTTGTTTCTTTCCCTCTAAAAAAAAAAATTTTGTATAAAACATGGAAACATCTTATTTCAAATCTTCACTTAAAAAATAAGTTTTGAAATCCATATGATCAATTTTCCATTCTTTCTGAGCTGCAATAGCGAACAAAGATCTAATATTTCCCCATTTAGTTGTAGGAGAAAAGGTATATGTATAGTCAATACCATCATTCTGTGCATATCCCTTCACTACAAGTCTTATATGGTGCTTTTCTAGTTAACCATGACCTATATAATTAGTTTTATAAATCCATTTGTAACCAATAGCTTTGATGCCAACAAGAGGATCCACCAGCCTCCATGTGCCATTTTTATGAGAGAATCATATTCCTTTTGCATTAAATATTTCCACTGATCATAACTAGGATCTTCTTCAAAACAAGTAGGTTCACAATCAAGAGAAAAATTAAATTCACAATGAGAATAGTTACCTTAGGAATTTCCAGTCTTAAACTCATCACATTTATTTGGAATTGTTCGACTACGAGTTTATCTTCGCAAAGGTTGTGTAGGAATTTTCTCGTCTTCTCGATCTCTCTTGGTTCTTGCCATTTCTTTCCCTATAATGTCTATATAAATGCTTGCATCAACCAATTTCTCATTAGCAACGGAATTATCATCATTGAGAGTAGGAAACTCCAAAAAAAGATTTGATATAGGAATATCCCCCTCAAGATGTGGAAGTATATTATCTGATTCATAATAAAAATTTTGAGGAAAAAAGTTTCTATCTGTTTAAGTTGACTACCAACAGTGACGGAATCTTTATCAGATTCAGGAAAAATGACATCTCTTGACAAAGTAAAATTTGTGTTCTCTTTATCATACAATCAGTATGCCTTAGAAGTGATATACTATCCTAAAAATATACTTCTTCTGCTTTGTTCACTCAACTTTTTCCTCTTTTATTTAGGAATCAAAGCATAACATTGAGAAACAAAATTTCGAAAATGTTTAATAACAGGAAGACAATTGTACCACATTTCATATGGAGTTATGTTTTCAATTTCATAGGAAGGGCGTTGATTTCTAATTTATGTTGCAGAGAGAGCTTCTTCTCCCTAAAACATCAATTGTACATTCTTAAAAAACATCATTGACCTTCCCATATTAAGCAATGTTTTGTTCATTCGTTCTACAACACATTGCTTATATCCCCCATTATCAATTCTTATAGTACCAATATTAAGTTGAGATTAATTTGTAATCAAGAGATGAAACTTCTTCAACACATCAAAGTCTTGTGATTTTTCTTTAAGTAGATAAACCCAACACATCCTCGAATAATCATCAATAAAATTCAGTATGTATTTATTGACATTCGCAATTGGTACAGGTATAGGTCCACATATATCAGAGTGTATGATACTTAAATTCCTTGAAGCTCAAGACGCAGAATTCTAAAAACACTATTTGTGATGCTTGCCTACTATACAAGCATTACACCGAGTCAATTTTCCATGAACTGCTGGAAGTCCTTTAATCACATGATGTCTCATAATTCTAATACTTTTGTAATTAATATGACTGAAGTGTGCATTCCACAATAAATAAGATGACATAATATCATTTTATTGAACCAAATAATTAGTGTTCAATGCAACAGAGGACATACCTTTCAATTTCAACAATTTATCTTCTTCCGCACCAACCATTACAATTTTATTGTCAGTTTCTCTTCTAATTGCCATTTTACCATGAAATATGTGAATGGAATGTCCATGCTATCTTATTTGTATAATAGATAATAAATTCCCATGGAACTATGCAATGTAAAGAACATCATTCAAAGTATAATTTGAATGTCCAGGATTTTTTAACGAAATTGAACCAATCCCTAATGGTTTTGTTTGTGACTTATCAACGAAATACACTACTCAGTCAATATTATCACTGAATTGTTAAAACAAGTGTCTTCTAAAGGTCATGTGAAAACTGGCACCTGTGTCAAAAATCCAACTGTCATTCCATGAAGAAAAAGAGGTACCAAATATGCCTTCCATGTGAAAATTACAATGAACAACAACATAATGTGCATTCTCAGAAGACTATCCTTTTTTCTGGAGTTATATGATTTTATTTTCAAGAATTTATTCTCTTATTTCATTAATTTTCTCCGAGGCAATTCTACAATTTGCACCAATATATGCAATTTTACCTCATCTAAAACATTTTAAAACTGATTTATTATATTTTTTTTGTTTATTTATCATTTTGTTGTCTATCTCCCTAGATATTTCTAACCCCTACCTGTGTAATTATTCCTACCTTGACCTCTATTACACTTAGTATTTCTGACATATTCTTCTTGAGGTTTTTGGTATTTTAGATAAAAACATTGGATTTCAATATTAGAATTATGTGATGTTTCTTTCTCCCGAAAATCCTTCTCTCTTTCTGCAATTTTCCCTACTAATTTCTCAAAAACTAAATCTTTTAATTACGTAGTAGCTTGGAGAGATTCCAAGTAGTGTGAATAACTAAGGTAAAGAGATCTTATAAAGGCAATAAGCTGCAAATCAGCTTTAACTCCAGTAGATTCAATTTCATGATTGATGGTTTTAATTTTGAGAAGGAAGTTTTAGAGGATCATTATTGTTGGTTTACATATTAAATAAATCCAACAATAATTGAATTATCTTCAATTCAGAATGTGAATCATAAAGTTCTTTTAGTTTTTTTATGACATCATACATTTTTTTACCCTACAATGTATTTTCTTACCTCTTCTAAGACTGAAGTGGAGATTAAGGAATAGGCCTTCATATCGTTACATTGCCAGATTGCTAAGTGCTTCTCCTCATCAGACTAATATGATGCATTCCCTCCTCCTTCATAGAAGCAGATCATTAAAAAAAAGTGTATTCTAAAAATTCTTAAAACATTATTGGAAATTTTCCTTTCTCGACAAAACAATCCTAATTAAAGATAATAGGGAGTTCATGCTTTTAGATAAATCTAGAGAACTACAAAAAAATTGGATCTGATCATATGCACATAACTCTCTCTCTTTTTTAAATCTGATTCAACCACCAAATAAAATTGTTCCAACCACAATCACAACCATATATTTCTCTTAAAAAAAACTCTTTTCTAACTAACATATTTAGCGCTTTTATTTTAACCACAACTAGGCACATTTAAAAAAATAAAACTATGCTTTTAACTTATAGAACAACCATTGTGGATTTCACATTTGCATTGACTCATCTCCAAAGTTTGATCACATCTCCAAACGCAGGAAGTGACCTCTGCAATGCGGATTCTTCCCAAAACACACAAGTTTTTTGTTTGCCACAGCACCGCATGTTTTAATGTAGTTCGATCATGCCTCCAAATGCTGGTATTAACGCAGTGGTTGAGCCTCTCGAAAATGGTATCATGTGTCCAAACACATCAAAGAGAGAAACCGTCTCAATTCCATGGGTCGCCTCGCACCGACCGTTTTCCGACCGGTTTTTTTTATCACGCTGAGGGTTTTTACTCACCAAGGGGGTCTAGTCGATCTTCCAAAAACCCTGACACTACAGATGCAACGAAACCGTCGGTGATTCAATGTCATCGCACAACACCCACACTCAAACGGTCCAATCGATCATGCCAACAGTTCCACAACCACATCACCTTCAATCCAGGGGCCTAAAAACATAGTATTTTGAAACCCTTACCGACTCGATCCAGGCTAACAGAGTTCGATCCAGCTCTGATAGGTCACTATTATATAGTCTGGGAAATTCCTTGATGAAATTGTAGCATTCTTGAATTAATTTTTTAATCAATGAGGCTACATTTATAGTTGAAAGATACAGTTGGGTATCCATAACTTAAAATACCTAATCTATAAGTACATACAAAAAAAACCCCGAAGGATTACAACGGTGTTTATCAAAGATATGCTTGTGTGAGGTAGAGTTAATTGGTCAGAACGTGTGAGAGACATGAGATAGTCATTGTGAATTAAGTGGCACAGAGACCAAGAAGAAGAGGAGGTTATGTGAACCAGATTTGAAGAGAAGGAAGAGACCAGAGATGGAGGTATGTAGAGTTAAAAGCTAGGTAAGCGAACATGTTGAAATTTGTATGTAAGACGTTGAAGCCTTCAAATAGAGGTAGGAGCTTCCAAGCAAGTTGTAACTTGAAAAAGTAAAGTGAGATAGCAGCTTCATATAGGTAGAAGGTTGAAGAAAATTATGTAAGCTGTAGTAGGAGCTTCTGAGCAAGTTGTAGCTTTAAAATAATAGAGAGGTTCAAGGTTGATGAAAATTAATGTGAAGAAGTAGGAGCTTCTGAGCAAGTTGTAGATTTTAAAATAATAGAGAGGTACAAGGTTGATGAAAATTAATGTGAAGAAGTAGGAGCTTCCGAGAAAATTGTAGCTTTTAAAATAGTAGAGATGTTGGAGCAAAGCTGATGTAATAGAGAAAGTAGGAGCTTGCCTTTGCATCACAACATCAAAAATTCGTTGTTTTGTCTCTTTATAGATTTCCACTTATATTTGAGGTCTACTTATGATTTTATTTTATGTATGTCTCTTAAGTTGTGATTTAAATGTGGGTTACATGTTAATTCTCCTATTTGTATGAAGTATTACTCCTCATCTAACAATTTAGATAAATATAAAAAAAATAAATAAGAAAGTTAATATTGTTTACCTATCAAATTTGCTCTTTATATGAAGTATTGTGGCTCATCATAAATATTAAAGAGAGTATAAACATAAAATTAGATGTCCATGAATAGTCCCTAAACATAAAATATATACTAGTGGGAAGTTTTCGAGTTTTATCAAACCGGCGGCGTCCAAATGGAATGTAATGTCAGTAAATATGATATGCTGATGCGTGCTTTCCACCGTTAACGGAAGTCTGAAATCTCTTCATTAACTCTGCCTTCTTCCGCTGCTCCTTTTCTTGGCGAGTGGGTGGACATGTCGGAACATGAATGTTGCAGGCAGGTCCGGGAGATAGCCGCGCTGCTACAAACTTATGTGGAGGTGGCGGTTTCGGGACGTTACGGTTTGGTTGACCATCTTGAAGTGATTGCCACAATGTTAACCCTGCTGTTGCCGCCACCGGTTCATTCGAAGAGTGAACACTAATGCTTTTATCGGTCATCGGCTGCCTTTGCCTGCATGTGGCGGAGACTACCTTAAACGACAGCGTCGTCATAAGTAAGCCGAGAGTAAAAATTACAAGAGCACACGCATCGGTGTTACGTTTCATGGGCACTGGCATTATCATTCTACTTTTGTGATTTAAAAGACGATATCTGTGTAATGGTAAACCCTAATAGCTGAATGGTCGGTTGGTTAACGGTGATGGATGGTTCGTAAATACTGGAGATAATGAAACTGATTCCGGAAGCGCTATGTATTTCTGATTTGCACTTGTGGGTGATTCATTCATACATCAAATATTCACATAGGGCCTCTTCTTTAAATAGATGCCAGAGAGGGAGAGGAGCGGAGAAGGATCCGAGCACAGAAGGATCCGATAAGGATGGCGAATGAATCTGAATATTGAATTGAATCCCAATTAATTGTAGTCATCGTACGTAGAGGACACGGGAGCAAACATTTATATACGAATGGCTTAAAAATCGCCGTGTCTTATGGCATTTCAAGTTCAAAGCTGTGATTTTAAATTCATGATATCAAGTTCATGGGTGGCATAAACAAGCGTAGGGGAAGGTGGAGTAATAGGAAAATACGACGGAGGTTGTTATGACTAACTCAACTTTGCTCACGGGAATCTTTGAGTGACTATTTGAATCTTTCTCTTACGGAATTGACTACCCTTCGAAGATTGCGGATGTCTGACCGTAGCTAAGATGTCTGACTCAATATCGCTTCTGGCCGATACAAGCGGACCATTTGGCTTTTATCTCTTATTTGACAAGCCGAAAACACCTGGGAAGCAATACCGGGAAACCGTAGGGTGAACGTAAGGGAGAACAAGTCTAGAGAGGGTAGACATATCGAAATATATTTCTAGTATAAAAATTGTTTATGAAGTTAATCTAGAAAATATGACTAGAGGTCAATCTCCATATCTGAAAATTGGCTATCTTTTAATGAGAAAAAAGTAGCATAAGCATATTGAAGATAATCTCCATGGAAATGAAAATTGACTTTCTTTTAACGAGAGAAAAGTAGCATAAGCATATAAGATCATATAAGATCATCTCGATGGAAATGTTGTAGAAGTGGCGAAAGATGCAATTTCTGATGTACTCTGTTGATACTTTTCTGTTATCCAATAGATGGTAATTATTTACAACAGAAGGTAATTAGAATTATTTCAGATGTTTAGAAAGGGGGTGTTAAATTAATAAAAAGCATTATGCTAAATATAAAAAAATTAAAAAAAAAAAAAAATTCCCTCAAGGACAGGAATTGACAATATGGTTTTTAAATGTAAAAGTCACGGTTGGTTTTTAATTGTAAAGGCAACTGTTTTTATTAGAGAATTGTTTTATTATTAATATACTCTTATTTTAGAATTAATTTAACTATTATATAAATACAATAGAACATCCTGTCTCAAATTATTACATCATATTAATTTTTTTAGACATCTCTATGGATATTGTAAAATAATTTATTAAAGCATTGTTTTTATTAATTTATTTATATATTAACAATTAATTTTACTGTTTTGTGTCAAAATATTATATTGTAAAATTAGTTTATATATTTATTTTATAAATGTGATAAAAATATTATATATAGAAAATATCTAAAAGACGAAATAAATTTTTATTTTTTTTTATTTTTAAATTTAATCAATATTGTTAAGGAGAAGGAATTGGAGTGAAGAAAATATATATTAAGGATTAATATTTATTGTGATTAATATCTTTCGGTGAGAATCATATGAAAATAATTTTGGTCGACATGTTTCGAACCAGCTCAGCTAGCCGTTTGTAAAATAATGGCTAGTTTGACTCAAATAAAGAAAATAATAGTTTATTTATTTTATAAAGAATAAATCACATGATTAATCTTTAAAATTTGAATTTTATATATTTATATTTATTTTTAATAAAAATAATAATTATTGATTTAATATATTTTTGAATAATATTTATATTTATAAATAAAAAATAATAATAAAACAAAATTTAATATCTTCAATATAATAAAAAATATTGATAATTTATATGTAATTTCTCATTATTTAATATGGAGTTCAGAGATAGACATCTAAAAATAAAGTTATTTATGCCACATGATATGTAATTCATTCAATATTTAGTAATAAAAAATAAATGTTTTAATGTTAGCTATAAGTAAAACATGTCAACATCGATATTAAACAACATAATTTTATATCAATTTTATATATACAAAAATAAATCAATTTAAGTTAAAAAATAACTCATATTTTTACTTTTCATTATGATAGCCATGTGTAATTTCTTCCATACTTAATATTGAATTGATATATTTTAATATGTGTTATAAATTAAATTTTGCAATATATGTTTAGCAAAATATTTTAATATCAAATATTGATAACAAATTTTTTTATTGTGGGTTATGAATCAAATATATATATATATATATATATATATATATATATATATATATATATATATATATATATATATATACAGAGAGAGAGTCTTTCCAATTCAAGATATGAGGGTGGTAACAACCAGCCTAAGTGCTAACTGATGATTATGATATGTTGTTAAGACATTAAGTCATTAATTGTTATTTTTATTTTTATTTTAACAATACATTATGAGCAGAAATTAATATTGATTAAATTAATTATGGAAGTGTTTTCCATAAAAGAGTAACAAGACTAATGTTAAGAAGTAATTCAAGAACTCAGTCTTAGTTGGACTGAATCAGTTCAAACAGTTACCTAAGCTCTGAGGATAAAGGCCTAATCCAGTAAGGTTTGGGGGTTCTGTTCACTAACTAGAGAAGAAGATTTGCATAGGAATTCCCGAGCTGGTGTAGTCAGTGGAATAGTTTAACTTCTGGAACATTTATTTGGAATAGAGGACTAGACTATATTGTCTTGAGGTCTCTTCCAGTATTTATGTCCTCACAAAGCTCAGACTTGGAGCACAGGGGAGAGAAGAGGATGTGATTGCCTCTATCGAGGTAGGGAGGAACAACCTCAGTCAGTAATTTGAGGCACATATAAGTTTCTTTAGTGTAAATTTTTTATATCTGTGTATGGTAATGATAATGTATGTGTTAAATCCTGTAGGTAATTACATAACTTATTTGCAGGAAAAAGGAAGGCATTTAAATAGGTTTCCTGACAAATAAGACAGTAAATTAGATTGATGCATTGTTAAAATGCTGTAAGGCAGAGAACTGTTAACATAGAATCCTTGAGATGAGGGCTCTGTGTTGGTTGCTCTCTGCATTCTATGATATAAATAGATAGAGAGGGTTCGACCATTTATTTAGTTATAGGCACATAAGAGAATAATTAGAACTATTTAAGGCTGTTCTGTAAATATCTGGAAACTAGCCATAAATGTTTAAAAATTCTAGATGCATATGTATTGACAGAATTGTTTAAATAATAATTAATCTGGAAATAGTATTCTTAAAAAACTCATGACTTCTGCTAACATAAAACAAGAAAAAAAATTGTACACCTTGAAGCAGACTATGAATTCGATTTCTCGTTAGCAAAATACAAGAGAAGACTGTTTGAGCAAGTTCTGGTAACAAAGACAAATAAGCATTGTATAAATTATAATCTTGAGAATTTAATAAATGGAAATGCTGAGAACTTCTACTACTTTCTTAATTGAACAATTCGAGAAACTAGTACTGAGGAGGAATAAACTTTATTAGCAGAGAAATCTTAAAGAAAATCTTGCTTATAATAAAGAAGAGAGACCAAGTTAAATTACAGTATGGAAAAAAAGGATAACCCAGTTTCATGAGAATTACAACAATATTATAATAGTATGCAACTGATTATGTTAGTTAGCCTCAAGCAAGGAGTCATAAGAAGAAAAATATTACATTTCTTCCAAAGTTCAAGTTGGATAAGGAGAGACAGTTGTTGCAGTGGAACTCGAGGCATCGCGGGCTAGGCCACGCCATGATTATCCATTAGTACCCTTGAAACAGAATAGCCCAAAAAAGGGAGTAAATTAACTACTACAATTTCAAATATAAATTTGCTTGCACAACTAGATTAGCCGCGAGCAAAGTTCCAACATCCATGAATTGTATGGACAAAAATCCACTAGTGAGCCAAGACCTCGAGCCATAAAAAATCGGTGTCCAAGTTTGGGAATGAATAGAATAAAATACCTTTTGGACGATGGCTTTACGGTGGTTAGCAGAGGTTTTAGATTGAGCAACATTGAATGAAAAAACCTATCATAAAACCTTTTCCAACATATTTACCTACATAGAAGAGGAGATAACGTTAAAATATTTTTTCTTTCTAAAAAATCAAACACTGAAAGGAAATACTCTAAAAAAAAAAGAATAAAATGAACAACAGTAGTTGACAACTTACCTAAACGATTATTGCAGAGGTTTTGGGCGTGCCAACCTACAACAGTACGATCCAGGGGTTAATGATTGATATAGAAAGAGATGGAATGGAAGAAACTAAATGAATGCAAACAAAACATAAGCCTAAAACTGTGTTCATCTTACGCCATTCGGAAGTGGTTCCTTTGCTGTAGCAGAGTGAGCAAAGGACTCTCCAAACTGGAGAAGGGTGGGAAGGTTCAAAAATATTCCTTGAACAACAATAGGTCAAATAATTAAACCAGGCACAGAGATAAATCGAGAATAACTCAAAAAAAAAAAAAAAAATAGTATGAATCTTATAAAAGCATTGCTATATAAAATTGTTTAACCATGGAAAACGTTCTTAAAAACTAAGGAGATGTATTTTTCTTACTGTGGAGAGGAGTCAAATTCCATATGCACCGGGTGGTTTCAAAGACAGAGGCCTCTCCTCTCAGAAAGTGAAATGCCGAAACAAAACCCTTGGAAACAGTTAAGGGGATAGGTCATTACCCTGAACCCTAGACCCGTTTCACCGTTGGTTTCCGGAGGGAAAATCTACGGTGGAGAGGTTGCAAAATAGCACTGCAGGTATGTCAAAAATGCAGGGGCGGGTATGCCAAACCAAATATTAAACGTGACATTAACTTCTGAGCTGTACCACGCAGAATCTATGGGATATTTCAATTTAAGAATTAGCTTGGCGTATCTATAGGTACAGGATGGATCGTAAAGTTGATTAGAAATCTTCCAATAGGATCCTCGTAAAATGGGGAGCGTAGATGTGGCCTTAGTGTTTAGACTAATGTATAGAACTAATTTTCTAGCACATAAATACAACGTAGGTTGAACATAATATGAATATAGAAGTTAAGCAGAACATTAACGTATGCCACCATATTAAACATAAAACCTAGTGCATGTTTTGATGATAAGTAAGATATTAGTATATGTATAATGTTATGTTAATTATGATATATGTTATTATTAAATGTCAAATGAGACATGTTCATGTTAAGTGACAAATGTGATACGTTATTTCTATGTGAATCTTGTTGGTTTTTTACAGTGGTGGCCCAGCAATGTTCACACGCCGTACTTGGTAATAACTAACATTTTAAGCTATGTGTATATTGATGCAATGAGAAAGGAAGTATAAAAAGAGACATTATGAGAAGGGGGAAAAAATGTAACAGCTACCACGTATCACCAGTGAACCTCAACCTCAACCACAAGTGAATATGGGAGATGTGGGTGTAGGGGCCAAAGTGTGGACTAGCACCAAAGCAGAATCAAGTAGGTAGGCTGCTAGAGGAATAGTAGCACCAAAACTAGCATTCGCTGTGACATAGTGTTAAGCTACAAGAGGAAATGGTGTAGGTTCAAAGATAATGCACGTTTAATGCAAGAAAAAAGAGAGATATTAAAAACGTATAAACCTAATCAAGGAATAGACCAACCCATCCTCAATAGGACAGCCCAAGGGAAATGAGCAACATAAGAGACCACACCAATCACAAAAGTTATAGTTCGGGCCTCAAGAAGTAATAGAAATAAAAAATTACAATGAGGCTGAGTCAGATAATGTGTCAAATTGCTGAATTTAAGATAGTAAGTGGAATCTCATGGGCGAATTTAGAAAGATAAACCACCTACGTTCGATGGAGTAGAAGAAGAAGTAGTTAGGCATGCATATGATAAACATGAACAATTATTTGTTTATGAATATAGCAAGACCTTAAAGCGTACTGGCCATTTATCAGCTTGAGGGAGAAGGCTAGACTATGGTGGGGAGGAAGTGAAAAATTTCTGTAGCATGATGATCGTGACATAGCTTGGGATTCGTTCTTGCAAATATTTTAAGGATATAATACTTAACCGAATGCTTCCTATGATGAAAAATATGTAGATTTCCATGACCTAAAGTTGGGACAAAATGATGATGGATGAATACATTACTGTCTACTTCTTACTCCATTATGTTCTTATTTAAGGGATGAAGAGGTGAAAATACAAAGTGGTTCCTGTGCAGTTGACCGATATGAAGGAACGAATTGAGTTTTGTGAATCCAAAAACTATGGATGAAGCAACTGAAGGCAAGAATGTGCTACCAACAAGCCAGCAAAAAGAGACAGTGGTAAATGCCGGCATACAAAGAAAGAACATAAGGAAGTTCTAGTTTCAAGAAAAAAATAGAAACAAGATTTCAAGAGCGCTTCCAGAAGCCTGAGCAAATGTTTGGAAAGAATCATCAAAGAATAAGGTGTTCTATGAGGATAAAACTACCTGCTTCAGCAACCAAAACAAGCACAAAATTAGAAACCACCTGAGAATATAAAAGTGAGGCACACCACTACCAAAATTATCTACTACAAGGAAGAAGTGATGTGGTTACTAACTTACAAGAAGCTTCAATAGTAGGAGATGTTTCTGTAAATATACCCAAAATTAACGAAATTAAAATTGATGTGCATATTAGGAAACCGACAATGATAATTGGAAGTTAAATTACTATCTCAACCTATTTCTATTTTGCAGACCTAGGTAGAAATTTTAAGCTACGTTGGTGCCAAATTAGTAGATATTTTTAAACTATAGAGTCAAAAATTCAAAAATCCATAGAAGCCGGCATGTGCTTAGCCATGGGACATGGAAAAGAGAAAAGTTTGTGCCAAGATTGAATCGTGCACTAGAAATTAGTGAACACTGCCTAATTGTAGACTGATATACCACCGCGATCCTATGTGATGTGCTACCTCTCATGGACCGGTTGAGAAGCATTGATAATAGTGGATCAGAAAGAAAAATTCATATATTAAGGTAATGAAAAATGGAACCCGTAAGGAAATTCCATGTATAAAGAAACCTCTGTAGTTGTGTCCTATCACAACATCTCAAATAGGAAAGTGCATGAGAAGGGATGTGTTATATGTCATCCAAGTGGGATTTACTAATTCTCAAATAAAAGGCTCCAAAGGATAAGTGTTTTTTTCCATTCCGTTAGTACAAGTAGTTTATGGACGTATTTCAAAGGAAAATACCAGGTTTGCCTCCTGCATGGATATTGATTTTACCATAGAGTTGATACTAGGCATCAATGCATTTCGCTGACGCCATACCTAATGAAAGTATCAAAATTAATCAATCGAGATCGAGATACAAGAAATATTGGATAAAGGGTATACATCATCATGTGTATCCGTCAGAGTACCGCTATTTGTGAAGAAGAAAGATGGAACCATGCAAATCTTACATGGATTAATGCCACCAATAAAACATTGTTAAAAATAGATACCTCTAACAAATTGGTGATATTTTTTAAATATCAAGTGGAGTGGAACTACGCGATTAAAGATAGATCTAATGTTAGGTGATACCACTGATCTAGATAAAGATGCAAAGACATACATAAAATTTATTCATACCGTGCACAAACACTACTTGTTTGTGGTGTTACCATTAAGTTGAATAATGCACCAAAAACCTTATGAGGTTGATGCATGGTTTACTTCACCCTATCCGATAATTTTGTGTTAATATTTATTGGATGACATTTTAGTTTATTCCAAGAATGCAAGATATAGAGCACTTGCAAATACCGATGGAAATGCTAGGAAGCATCAACACTCGGGTAACGTTATTTGGTCAAGGTATTGTAGTTGGACCAAGAAAATCATAACGCATTAGACAGTACCCCAAAACGTGGCAGACATTCGATCCTTTATGGGTTTGGTCGGTTATTATCGCATATTTTATTGAAGTTGCTTGCTAAATTTTTCTCAATTACTCTCTACAAAGGAAGGGAAAAATATTTAAATGGACAAAGGAATTTCAAGAGAGTTTTTGAAAACTTGAAGCTATTATTGACTTCAGCATCTCTAGTATTAAGGTGCAGATCCTGTAAAAAAGGGTTTGGAAGTCAGGACATATGCATGTAAAGAAGGAGTTAGCAAATCTTTGCTCACAAGAAGCTAATGTTGTTGCCTATTAATCATGAAAACCAAAGAGCATAAGAAGTGATACTCAACCTATGATTTGAAGCCGACAAGAATGGTGCATGCACTCTAGGTTTGGACGCAATTACCCGCTAAGATATTTGTATCAAAGCTGATCATATTAAATTAAATTATTTTAAGAAATATAACCTTAATTCTCACCAAGCAAGGTGGAATGATTTCCCGAGAGAGTTTGACATTGATATGCAACATGTGAAGGGTGAGGAGAATAGAGAAGTTGATGTATCAAGTAGAAAATTTCTGCTTTGCGTTTATGAACCGTATTATAATTTATTGAATGAAAATTTCTAGATAAAATAAAAACAAAAAAGCTGAGAAAGATCCCCGAATACCTACTATGTGGTAGCAAACAAGAGGAGTCCAGAAACAAGGAAAGTCTACCGATTATGAATTAGCAAGGAAGGGTTGATAAATTTAAGGAAAGGTTTTTTGTTCCAAATCAAATGGAATTGAAGGAAATGATTCTAAATGAGTATATCACCGAGTAACTACTTGAACATACCGGCATCATAAAATGCTAACAACTATGAGGAAGAATTACTCTGTACCCATGAGAAAAGACATTGCGGAATATCTGGGAAGAAGTGTTTACGTAAACAACAAGTGAAGGCGGAGCACCAACACTTAGTCGGGCTAATGCAGCCTATACCAAGAATCGAGTGGAAGTGGGAGGTGATATATTTGGATTTCATCACCGGTTTAACAAGGCAGAAGAATAATGAATCTATAATGGTAGTGGTGGATCGATTAATCAAAGCAACACATTTTATACCTATGTAGTCCACTTATAAGATGGTGCAAATATCGTACATATTTATGCGAGAGACTTAGACTACTCGTTATGGAATCCAAAAGACTATCATATCTTAACAAGGATGTGAAGTTTACTTCAAAATTATGTAAAACATTGTTTACAGATCTTAACTAAATTAATTTCAGTACAACTTACCATCCACAAGATGAAGGGCAAACAAAATGATTAAATTAGATCATGGAGGATATGTTACGTGAATGTAATGCAAATGCCAACTCGGTGGAATAATATCTGCACCTAGTGGAGTTTTCATACAATAATGATACCAAGAATCCTTTAAGATGAGTCTATTCGAAGCTTTATATGAATGGACAATGCGTAACTCCCACACTCCGAGTAGCCTTAAACTAAGCGATGCTTGGAACGAAAATGTTACTAAATGAGCCGAAGTAAGGAAGATCTCGGGAAAAATTTGAAGGTAGTTAAGGATAGAAAAAAAGTGTATGCGGATAAGAAAAGGACTTATTGTGAGTACAAGTGAGAACATGTGTACGAAGATAAAAAACCAAAGAAAAGAACTTTAAGGTAATTTCCAGCGGTTGGCCTTGTGTTTTGTGTGGGCCTTTCCAAACATTGGAAAGGGTAGGACCTGTGGCTTACCGATTGGCCTTGCCCAGTCATATCTGGGTGCACAACATATTTTATGTATCTTTATTAAAATTATATGTACATGACCCAAAGAATTTAATCCACGGGCAAAGTATTCAGGTAGGTTATGGATACAAGACTTGATTAAAAATACTAAAATTTATGAGGAAATGAATTCAAGTTTGTTGATAGCAATTCAATCTGAATGGCGAGTTTTTGGTCGAGCATCAATGTATAATCGATTGGAGAGAAATCATGTTCTATAAACGAGCCATCACCTAGGTTAAGGTGTAATGGAATACCTTTGGCCCAGATGAAGCTACCTCAGAGGATGAAAGCTTTGTTCTGGAAGCGTATCTAGAACTATTTGTTGGAGCAAAATGAGAACACTTAAGATAGTGTTCACTTCCAGGGGGGAAGTTGTAACAACTGGATTAAGTGGTAACTGATTATTATGATATGTCTTTAATACATTAAGACATTAATTGTTATTTTTATTTTTATTTTAACTATACATTATGAGAATAAATTAATATTCATTAAATTATTTATGGAAGTTATTTCCATAAAAAGTAACAAGACTGATGGTAAAAATTAACTCAAGAACTCAGAGTTAGTTGGATAGAATCCGTTCAAACAGTTGCCCAATATCTGAGGATAAAGTCTTAATCCCAATGAGGTTTCGGGGTTCTGCTGGGTAACTGGAGAAGAAGATTTGCGGATAAGAATTCCTGAGCTGGTTTAACCAGTGGAATACTGTGACTTCTGAAAGATTGATTTGGAATAGAATACTAGACTGGATTATCCCGAGGTCTCTTCCAATAATTCTGTCAACTCATAAAGCTCAAACCTGGAGCACAGGGAAGATATGAGGATGTGATTTCCTCTATCGAGGTAGGGAGGAACACCATCAGTAAGTAATTTGAGAGACAAATAAGTTTCTAAACTATTACTGGAAATATTTGATATTTGTATATGCCAATGATAATGTATGTGTGAAATCCTGTAGGAAATTATAGAACCTATTTGCATGAAAAAGGAAAGAATTTAAATAGTTTTCCTGACAAATAAGACAGTAAATTAGACTGATGCATTGTTAAAAAGCTGTAAGGTATAGAACTATTAACACATAATCCTTGAGATGAGGGCTCCATGTTGGTTACTCTCTGCATTCTATGATATACACGGACATAGATGGTCCCGCCATGTATTTAGTTATAAGTACAGAAGAAAATAGTTCGAACTATTTAAGGTTGTTCTGTAAATATCTGGAAACTAGCGATAAATGTTTACAAATTCTAGATGCATACGTATTGACGGAACTGTTTAAATAATAAGTAAACTGGAAATAGTATTCTTAAAAAAATCATGACTTCTTCTAACATAAAAAAAGAAAACAAATTGTACACCTTGAAGGGGACTATGAATTCGATTTCTCATTATAAGAATACAAGAAAAGATAGTTTGAGAAAGTTCTGGAAACAAATACAAATAAGCATTGTAGAAATTACAATTCTAAGAATTTAGTAATTGGAAATGTTGAGAACTCCAACTACTTTCTTAATTAAACAATCTGAAAAACTAGTACTGTGGAGGAATAAACTTTATTAGCAGAGAAATCTTAAAGAAAATCTTGCTTATAATAAATTAGAGAGTCCAAGTTAAATTACAATACGAAAAACCAGATAACCTAGGTTCAAGAGAATTACAACAATAATATAACAGGAAGAAACTGATTATTTCAGTTAGCCTTAGAAAGGAGTAATAAAATGAAAAGTATTACATTTCCTCTACAGTTCAAATTAGACAAGAAGAGACAGTTGTTGTACTGGAACTCGAGGCGTGGTGGGCTAGGCCACGCCATGATTATCCATGATTACTCTCGAAATAGAATAGCCAAAAAAAGGGAGTAAATTAACTACTATAATTTCAAATATAAAATGGCAAGAACAACTGGCTTAGCCATGAGCAGAGTTCCAAATTCCATGATCTGTATGGATGGAAAGCCACTAGTGAGCCAAGACTTTAAGCCATGAAAACTTAGGGTCCAAGTCTGGGAACGAATAGAAGAAAATACCTGTTGGATGATGTTTTTACGGTGGTTAGTATAGGTTTTGGATCAAGCAACCTTGGAGGAAAAACCCTATCATAAAACATTTTCCAATGTATTTACTTGCATAGAAGAGGAGATAAGGTTAAAATATTTTCTTCTTGCTCAAAAATAAAACACTGAAAGGAAATACTGTAAAAACAAAAGAATAAAATGAAAAATACTATTTGACAGCTTACCTAAATGATTCTTGTAGAGTTTTGGGCTCGTCAAGCTAATTCAGTGGTTAGTGATTGATATAACAAGATATGGAATTGAAGAAACTAAATGAATGAAAACAAAAACGTAAGCCTAAAACTGTGTTCACCTTACGCCATTCGAAAGTGGTTCCTTTGTTGTAGCAGAGTGAGCAAAGGACTCTCCAAATCAAAGCAGGGTGGGAAGGTTCAACAACATTCCTTGAACAACAATAGCTCAAAGAATTAAACTAGGCACAAAGATAAATCAAGAATAGCTCGAAAAAAAAAGAGAAGAAAAATAGTATGAATCCTATAAAATCATTGTTGTATCAACTCATTTAACCATGGAAAACATTCTTGAAAACTAAGGAGTTGCATTGTTATTACCGTGGAGAGGAGTCGGAGTCCATATGCGCTGGGTGGTTGGAGAGACAAAGGTCTCTCCCCTCATAAAGTGAAACGTTGAAACAAAACCCTTGGCAATGGTTAAGGCGATAGGTCATTATCCAAAATCCTAGACCCATTCTACCGTTGGATTCTGGAGTGCAGATCTATGGTGGAGAGGCTGCCAAATATCACTGTAGGTACTTGGACAACGCAGGGGTGGGTATGCCAAACCAAATATTAAATGTGAAATTCACTTCCAATCTGTACCACACAGAATCTATGGGATATTTAAATTAAAGAATTACATTTTTGTATGCATGGGTATAGGATGGATCATAAAGTTGATTATAAAGTTGTCAATGAGATTCTCGTAAAATGGGGAGAGTAGATGTGGCCTTAGTCTTTAGACTAAGGTATAGAACTAGTATTCTAGCACATCAATACAATGTAGGTTGAACAAAATATGAATATATATGTTAAGCATAACATTAACGTATGCCACCATATTAAACATAAAACCTGGTGCATGTTTTGATGTTAAGTAAGATATTAATATATCTATAATGTTAAGTGACTTATGAGATATGTTATTATTAAATGTCAAATGAGACATGTTAATGTTAAGTGACAAATGTGATACGCTTAATGATAAGAAAATGAATATGCATATATTGTAAAATAAGATGTAAAACATTGAAAAATAATAATTTCTTATGTGAATCTTGTTGGTTGTTACAGAAGGAATCAAATCATTTTGGGTGCAAAATTTTCCCCAAGTTTTGTACTAAAAAACATGTTTGTATCTTGAGGGATTCAGATGGATCTATGTTGGTATTTATATATTTGAGGTAATATTTGCAAATATTTGACAGTTAAATAATATATAATCTGTATTTAAAATATGTTCAATCTAATGATGGAGAGTGTGGATATTTTTTGTAATGCCTCTCACTTCACAATTTTTTTTCCTATTATTATACCTTGTACTTATTCTATTTTAATTGTTTATCATAACTCGAAGATAGATTATCTCCCTTATTTAACTACCATTTACATGTTTTAGTACTGAATTACAAATCTAACATATAATATGTTTGTAACCTTTATAAATACCATAGTCTCTTAACGAAACATTCTTCTATGGTATATTATATGAATCCAACCTAAAATTTAATCCTATTCTTTTTCCACTTACGACTAATTTAATTTGTTGACTCCACACTAATAAGGTCATTGACCCATATACACTTCCTTTACAGATTTCATATCCTTATTAATATTTAAAAAAAATATTACTTATATAATAATGAGGCCTTATCAATTATTAACTATATATATCTCTAACTGGTACATTTGTATTACTTCTCCTTTTCATATCATAACATGCTACTTATGCTATTTCAACCTAACTTCCATCATACTCCAAATGTTACGTTAATATTTAACCTCATCATTAGGAAAACAATCTCCTTGTCAAATTATCTGAGTTACCCTAACTATAGTGTAACCTAGTTATTTTTTTATTTATTTAATCAACGCCACAATAATCTATGCAAACACATTACTATTGCTTTTTAATTTGTCTTATCGGCGTGATATTTACCATTAAAGATAGTATCATTAGTTTATATTTATGTACAATTTTACCTTCCCACATTTACACTCTTTACTCCACCGCTTACTATGGCATTTGTTGAACTTGTTATGTAGTTGCTCGACCGCAAGTGAAACTGAAATTATAGTTCACAAAGTGCTAACCCATGTGAATTTTTACCCTAAATCTTTAAATATATGATTTGTATTTGTTCCTTGTGATTTTCTATGAAATTTGATGTGTACCAAGATCATTCCTTGGACTCCATGACATCGATTCTAGAGTACATCCTTATCTTCTGCTGCGTGGATGGTATGGATTCAATTTACGAATTAGGGTTTACCTATAGTATAACAGATCAGACTTTTTGTTTTCAGCGGAAATTTCATTTTAGTGCTATTTCATCTAGTTATGTTCATGGTATTTATCCTTCTCTTACCCTGAGGAGAGTCGAGACGGATGTATAGGCAGCATATACCATCAAACTCATTCCTTCTTATTCAGGTATCGTTTTCCTTACCTCTAAACCCTTGTTCCTTTGGGAAATTTCTCATTTCGTTTATCGATTCCTTCTTGTAGTTTCTCTTTGTGATACTTTAGAGTTTTTCAAATTCTATATTGAATTAAAATCATTAAATAGGAAACTCATTGTACTACGCCACACTTGTTACTGCAATTTTGTTTCTTGAATTTCTCTCTTTACTTCTCATTTACTCACGACAATACGACTAGAACTTCCAGTTTGTTTTTCCATGTTAACAAAATTGAAAATGCATTAGTGATTACTGTATTATTCGTTTTCTTTGTGTGAAGTATTTTCTTTCTCGGACTTGAGAAGAATTACTGATTCTATATCGGTACAGACAGTATGCTTCTCCACGCAAACTCTACGGGAAGGAAAATTATATGTAACTTCAGAAACCCATTTACTATAATTGTTTAAATTTGGTATGTTTAATAGGATTCAAATTTATTTCCACTGATATTGTCACTGCGTTTGGGAAAATTGCAGGTTCCTCACCATGGCGTCCCCAACGTTTTTTAGTATACACGTTTTTGTTTTTAGAAGAATATAAATGTCAGGTTCTTCACCGGTTCAGTTCATAGTGTCTTTAAGGTTATGTTTCTAACAAATGGCTTTAGAGTTCAAAAAAACCTCTTCATGCCCTTCCTGGTACGAAGATTTCATTCCACCAGTGTGACTAACTGCTGGCACGTTGATGCATTCAAGTTTGTTGTATAATGGTTTTACTAATTTAGCAATACATTTTATTTTACATTGTATAGTTACAAATTCTCATCTCTAATTTCTTTGATGTCTTTGCAGCTACGGTTTACCATGCATTCAAGACCATTCAAGATAATTTGTCTTAATTAGCATGGTTCAAATTTCAGTGAATCCCATTTTTCTCAATTGATAAGTTTTCTCAATTATATAATTTCTAATATTCTTATATTGTTTCTGTAGGTATGACTGGCTACCATTTCATCCTCTTAATGCTGGTGAACTTCGTTAACCATGCAGCTCATTTTCATTTTGAAACTTAACCCTGATTTGAACAGGTTGGTATCATCATTCTTGAGTTTTTCTTCTACGTCGGTCATCACGCCAGCCTTGCAGATGGTGCATACATTTGTCTTATAGTGACATCGAGAGTCTTCTGTGTAACTGTCATTAGACTTAGATTTATTGTATTTTATACATAAAATATTTCTGGGTTTGTAACCCAAGGACTAAACTATTTTATTTATTTTCAAAAATAAACTCCTTTATAAAGTTTAATATTGAACTTACTTTTGTTACTACTTATCTTCAGTCCAACATGTAGTTACAATAATTGTAATTAACCTTCTTGTATAATTTATATACAATTTTTTTACTTAGTATACATCTTTGATATTAATGAAATAGATGCTGCCTTAACATTTCCTCTACTGTCTCCAACAAAAATATTTAGTTCTATATTGAAAGTAGTTATGATATTGGAATATCATTATTTCTTATAGAAATTATCTTGGTTACCGTGTAACCATCCCATGCATTTCTAACACAATAATATTTACATCTGTTATCATTAAATCCTTGTAGAATAGAACTTATTAATCTTTCCCACTTCCACAGATATATTTTGTATTTCCTAATTTATGCATAACTATTTTAGTATGCTTTCAAAATACCGGTGTCCCTTTCTATAAATACTTCAAATTTATGTTATACTAATATTAACCAATTTCAAAATATATCTTCTTCTCTTATGTGCAACCCTGAGTTAGCTTTTATATATTTACACCAGATTTGTCTAACAGTGCAGTTGACCAGAATTCTAGTGATAAAGAAATTATTTATTTCATATTTGTATTTAAATTTTGATTGCAAAATATTTAGCTCTCTCTCTCTCTCTCTCTCTCTCTCTCTCTCTCTCTATATATATATATATATATATATATATATATATATATATATATATATATTCTATTTAGGATTATTTCGGAATCCTATATACAGTTAATACCACCGCCTTCGAATATTCACTTAAATTTCTTCTGTTGAGAACAGGATGATTTAAGGGTACAACATAGTACATATTTAACGATACAATATATACTTGTTCAAATTCTGCATGTTATTTTCTATTCCAGAATGTCGTTTTAGATGCATTAAACAATTTTTATAACCATATACTGAATCAACTAACATACTGAAATATCGGTTTCCTGTGAGGTACCTAACCTCAGATCTAAACCCATCATTGGGTTTAGACATTCTGAGAATTGGTCCTCTACAGAAATACGTCTATACAACAAGACAAATTTTAATATTCCTACTATAGTATTCTTTGTTAAATGTATAGACCAGGAACTAGAACATGTAACTCCTATTTGACTAACCTCAAACACAACTTTAAATTCAAAATTTTCATAATACATGGTTACAACATATAATTTGAAATCCAATATCATTTCAACAAAATGTACATACCACTTGGCTCTGACTAGTTGCCTCCCAACCGTAGTGTTCGCTCTCCATAACTCACCCCCAAGTAGAGATCCTTTGCTCTAGCTATAGAAAACCCTTTGTCTTTCCCGAAACAACTTATTTAAGCTTTTCTTTCCCTAACCTGTTTCCATTAACTACCTCCAGTTAATTCAGGATGCTTTATTCATGTTTTTCCTAGGATTTCCCTCTGTTTCTTCCTCAAAGGCACTTTTAAAGTTGTCTTTTCTGCTTTTCCAACTTTATTCCACCCCTTCCCAATACTTTCCTCTTTATTAGGGTAATTAGATATTTATCTCCAAATATAATTTTAGTATTTTTATCTATTCCTTCCAAGGATTTCTGGATGTTGTGGGAAAGTCTTATCACCCTATCCATCCTCATGGTTTGGGTTTTCAAATCCCAAATATCAACCTAGTCATTGCACATAATTTTTCCATTTTATTTTATTAACTTAAAATAATAAAATAATTGCACAAAAATGTTTTCCATTGGGGTCCAATGTACCCTTTTGGACTTGTTCAATTGTCAAATAAAAGTATAGCAACCTAGGGTATTACATATTCTCCCTTTAAAAACAAACACCATCTTCGGTGTTGAAAAATAAACAACAAAATCATTGTGTAAATAGTGATAGATATTTTTCCATCATATCAACCTCTCACTCCCAAGTAGCCTCTTCATGTGTAAAGTGCCTCCACTTCACTTCACCCTAGCCACTGTCCTGCTCTGGAGCTCAATTTCTTCCTGCTCCAAGATTTGAAGCAGCTCTGGAAGGAATTCCCATTCTGGTTCCACCTGAATCACATTCCAATCAATAACGTGAGTAGAATCATGCACATGTTTTTTTAATAACAAAACATGAAATACATCATGAACCTAATGTGAATGGGTAAAGCCATCTTATATGCAACTGGTCCAACTCTTTCCAGCACTTCAAAAGGTCTAGAGTATCGTGGCACTATTTTTTCACAGCTTCCTGTGTGAAAAGTACTTTTCTTAGGCTTAATCCTCAGATACACATGATCACCCACACTGAATTCTTTATGAATCCTCTTTTTCTCTGCATAACTTTTTTACCTGTCTTGTGTTGTTTTGATATTTTGCTGAATCTTTTTCATAAAATTTTCCATTTCTTGAAAAGCTTCTGGTCCAAGTATTAGCTTATCTTCAGGTTGACTTGAACTTAAAGAGGTATGGAATTTCTGCCATAAAGTGCTTTAAAAGGGCTCATATTTATGGAAGCTTGGTAGCTATTTTTGTAGGAAAAATCTGCTAAGTGTAGATAGTCTTCCCATTTTTTAGGCCTATCCATGAAATACATCCTTCACATATCCTCTAGAATCTGGTTTTTCTTTTGGTTTGACCATTAGTTTTGGGATGGTAGGCAGTATTAAAATTTAATTTGGTACCCATGCCTCCAAAGAAACTCCTCAAAAAAGCTGTAGTGAATTTTGCGTCTCTATCTAGAATGATCATTTTAGAAACACCATGCAAATTTACATTCTCCTCCATAAATACATTTGATACTTGGGATGTACCAAAGGTAGACTGTACAGGTATAAAATGAGAAACTTTAGTCAAAGTATCGATTAAAACCATAATAGATTCATGTTGGTATCTGGTTCTTAGTAAACCAGTAATAAAATCCATGGAAACAGTCTCCCTCTTCCATTCAGGAATTTGTAAAGGATTTAGTAACCAAGCTGGATGCTGATGTTCAACATTTACCTATTGACATTCTATACATCTCGCCAAGTAACTTTCCACATATTTTTTCATACCAGGCCAAAACAGGTTCTTTCTTAAAGCTAAGAGTAATTTCTGGTATCCAGGATGTCCAGCATAGGGTCTTTTACAGTACTGATCCACAATTTATTTCTTTAGGGATTCTACATAAAAAATGTACAATTTATCTCTATAACAACTTAGCCCTATTTGGTGTTGTGTATATCCTTTTATTTCCATTTTTCATATTTGTGATTGAATTTTTTCATAGTTTTGGTCTTGGTTCACCCCTTCTTGTATTAGTCCTTCCAGATTAAAGTTGGCACTACTTCCAACATTAATCGCACTTTACAGGGAATTTCTGCTTAATGCATCTGCAATGTTTTTTTCTTTACCCTTAATATGTTTGATCTCCATGTCAAAATCACTATGGAAGGAAAACCACTTAGCTTGCCTAGCATTCAAATCTGTTTCGGTGAAGAAATAATTTATGTTGATGTGATCTATCATCAACAATTTTTTTTTCCCTAAAAGGTAATGTCTCCACATCTTCAGAGCATGTATTGCAGCAACTAAGTCAAGATCATAAAGACTATGATTCTGTTCATGTTTCTTAATTTTCTTGGATTCATAGTCTAAAACAAAATTTTCTTGCAGTAGCACTCCTCCTAATCCTTCTCCACACACATCTATGCACACTACACATTCATGATCTAGGTAAAAAATCCTTAAAATAGGTGTTGTGGTAAGTTTCAGTTTTAGCTGATCAAAGCTATTTTGACATTTTTCAGTCCATTCAAATTTATCTCCTTTCCTTTGTAGGGATGTAATGGGGTAAGCTAAGGTTGAAAATCTCTCCATAAACCTCCTATAGTATCCTTCAATTACCATGAAGGATCTTACAGAAGATACATCAGTAGGAATACGCGACTCTCTTGTTTCTTTTATCTTTTCTGGGTCTATGGTTAAGCCTTGTTCTGAAATTATATGACACAGGTATTGAATTTTATCTTTGAAAAATTCACATTTGCTAAACATAGCATACAATTTGTTTTCCGTAAGAGTTTGCAAAACAATTCTAAGGTGTTATTTATGCTCAACTTCATTCTTATAATAAATCAAAATGTCATCAATAAGTACTAATACAAATTTATCCAAGTATTTATTTAAGAAAATATTCATCAATCACATAAAAGTAGCAAGTGCATTGGTTAACCCAAATGGTAGGACCACAAAATCATAGTGTCCATACCTGGTTCTAAATGTTGTTTTACTTATATTTTCATCTTTAATTCTTAATTGATGGTAGCCTATCCTTGAACCAATTTTAAAAAATATTGTTGCTCCTCTAACTTGGTAAAATATATCATCTATCCAAGGTAAAGGATATCTTTTTTTTTTTATTGTCAACTTGTTTAATTGACGGTAATCAATAAAAATTCTAAAAGTATCATCTTTCTCTTTCACAAACAACACTGGTACTCTCCATGGAGACACACTCGGTCTAATGTAACCTTTGTCCAGCAACTCTTGTAGTTGCATTTTCAACTCCATTAATTATGGAGTACTCATTCTGTATGGGGCTCTATAAACTGGAGTTTCTCTTGGTACTAAGTCAATTGAGAAATCAATCTCTCTCCTAGGGGGAAATGAAGAATTTCATCTGGAAACACATCTTTGAATTCCTTTATAACAGGTAATGTTTCCAAAGGATTTTCCTCTGCGTTCTGTCCCAATTCCTCTATATGAACAGAATACACTTGATAACCCTTTCTAGTAACTCTCTTCAACTGAAGTGCTAAAATTTGTCTCACAGATATGGGCATAGGTTTTCCTTTCACTATAACCATTTTTCCCTCATTGTCTATACAATGTAGGGTTTTGTCTAAACAATTGAACATGGCCTTCTGTTTCTCTAACCGGTCCATCCCTACTATTACATCATAAGACCTTAAAGGCAAGGTATTTAGTTTTATTTATGTTTGGTATCCATTCAGATTTATGGATGTTTCGAGTAACTGATGAGTCACCTTTCGTTTTGTACCAGTGTCTAACTGAACTAACCAAGACAACTAAAATTTTTCTGACTTTAAGTTACATTTTTCTACCATTTGAGGACTAATATAACTTAAATATGCACGTAGATCTATTAAGATAGAAACAGGTTGGTCATCAATCATACCTTCTACTTAAACCATAGTGGAATCATGCTCTTCTTGACGATCTTCTAGAGAAGCACTGATTTTTGGGATGTTTCTTCCCACGTCATTAACAGTCATTGCTTCTCTCATTACTTGTATAATATGAATGTTTCTATGTGGACAGTCCCTCAACAAATGATGTTCTCCACAACCCCAACACTTCCAAGGTTCTCTCATTTTAACAACCCCCTCTCTTTTATTTTTTCCATTCATCTGTTTGGGCCCTGTTTGTGATTGAGAAGTTTGATTTTATCCCATTTTGCAGAAATTTTTTCTTTGGTGGTTTCTCCCAAAGTTCTTCAGATAAGCTAGTTTTGTTTTCTTTCCACTAGAGTACCTTCTCTATGTTTGGCCAATTCTTTGCTTGTTCACTCTTACCCTTTAATTTCTAGTAACAAAGACTTCCCTTGTGAACCACCTCATCCATGGTCTTGGGATTATAAAATTCCATCTTTTCCTTGTAAATAGTGGGTATATAGTTCAAGAAACGTTGTACCTTTGCCTTCTCTTCTCTTATATAAGGTACATAGTGTAACAAATTAGTGAATTTGGTTACAAAATCATCAAGCATGAGTTGTCCCAATTTGAGTTCATGAAACTCTTTAGCTTTATCATCCTCCCAGGTAATAGTTTTATCATCAATGGCATGGACCATTTTTGTTTCTTCCCACCACAAGGTATCCTTACCTTGCAACTGATATCTAGCCAACCTAGCTCTAAAGTTACTTCCATATTCGTAAAACTGAAAGTACTTTATCATATTCAGAAGCCACACTTTAGCATCTTCCTCCTTCTCTCCATCATAGGAGGGAGGTTTGATTTTCCGGAATTCACCCTATATTTCCTTGTTCCTCCTAGACTACTATTTAGAGGAATAATCCTCCTCAGAATCTTCTGAGAAATTTACTTTCCCCTTTCACTTCCTTCTAGAATATTCACCTTCTTGACTATTCCGGGAAGTCAATTCTCTTATCAATATATATTTCTCTTCACTAGCTAAAGATAACCTTTCATTGTGGCTTTTGAGCTATGCCATTTCTCTTTACATTCTATGCAACATAGCCATGAATGGAGCATTTTGATCTGGCATGTTTTCTCCACCACCCAGATCCACATACATCTCGTCCCCTTATGTCATGGTTCACAATTGTATACTTCAGCACTGTTCACTGTACATGAAATTAAACACTAGCGACATTTAAATTCAGTAAAATTTTACAGCAACATAAAATTTTTGATGTGAGCACAAAATTTTCTGAGTGTTTTAACTTGGGCTTTGATACCATTTGTAATGCCTCTCACTTCACAATTTTTTTTCTTTTATTATACCTTGTACTTATTATATTTTAAGTGTTTATCATAACTCGAGGATAGATTATCTCCCTTATTAACTATGTCATTTACATTTTTTAGTACTCAATTAAAAATCTAACATATAAGATGCTTGTAAATTTTATAAATACCATAGTCTCTTAACGAAACATTCTTCCATGGTATATTATATGAATCCAACCTAAAATTTAATCCTATTCTTTTTCCACTTAGGACTAATTTAATTTGTTGAATCCACACTAATAAGGTCATTGACCCATATAAAATTCCTTTATAGACTTTATATCCTTATTAATATTTTAAAAAATATTAATTATATAATAATGAGGCCTTCTCAATTATTAACTATATATATTTCTAACCCTGTACATTACATTTTTATTACTTCTCCTTTTTATATCATAACATGCTACTTATTCTATTTCAAGATAACTTCCATCATACTCCAAATCTTACGTTAATATTTAACCTCATCGTTATGAAAATGATCTCCTTGTTGAATTATTTGAGTTACCCTAACTATACTGTAACCTAGTTACGTTTCTTTTATTTAATCAATGCCACAAAAGTCTATGCAAATAAGCCACAATACTATTGCTTTTTGATTTGTCTTATCAGCGTGAATATTTACCATTAAAGATATTTTCGTTAGTTGAGATTTATGTACAAGTTTACCTTCTGACATTTACGCTCTTTACTCCACCGCATACTATGGCATCCATTGAACCTATTATGTAGTTACTCGACCACAAGTGAAACTGAAATTATTTAATTCACAAAGTACCAACCCATGTGAATTTCTACCCTAAATCTTTAAATCGATGATTTGGATTTGTTCCTCAGGATTTTTTGCAAACTTCGATGTGTACCCAAGCTTGTTCCTTGGACACCACGACATTGATTCCAGAGTACATGCTTATCTTCTACCGCATGGATGGTATGGATTTAATTTACGAATTAGGGTTTACTTATAGTATAAGAGATCATACTTTTTTTTTCAGTGGAAATTTCATTTCAGTGTTATTTTGTCTGGTTTTGTTCATGGTATTTAACCTTCGCTTACGTTGAGGAGAGCCGAGACGAATGTATAGGCAGCATATACCATCAAACTCATTCCTTCTTATTTAGGTATCGTTTTCCTTACCTCTGAACCCTTGGTCCTTTGGGAAATTTCGCATTTCATTTCACGATTTCTTCCCGTAGTTTCTCTCTTTGATACTTTAGAGTTTGTCAAATTATGTTATGATTTAAACTCGTTAAATAGGAATCTCACAGTACTACGCTACACTTGTTACTACATTTTTTTTCTTAAATTTCACTCTATACTTTTGATTTACTCATAGCAATTCGAATGAAACTTTCGTTTTGTTTTTCAATGTTAACAAAACTAAAAACACATTAGTAATTACTCTATTATCGTTTTTCTTTGTGTGAAGTATTTTATTTCTCAGAATTGAGAATAATTTCCAACTTTATCTTGATAGAGACAATATTTTTCTCCACGCAAACTCTATGGGAACGAAAATTATATTTAACTTCGCAAACCCATTTACTGTAGTTTTTTAAATTTGGTATGGTTAATATGAATCAAATTTCATTCCACTGATACTGTCACTGCATTTGGGAAAAATGAATATTTCTCACCATGGCATCCCCAACATTTTTTAGTATACACGTTTTTGTTTCTAGAAGAAGATAAACCTTGGGTTCTTCACCGGTTCAGTTCATAGTGTCTTTACAGTTTTGTTTGGAACATATGGCTTCGGAGTTCAGGACTACCTCTCCGTGCCCTTCCTGGCATGAAGCTTTTGTTCCACTAGTGCAACTAACTGCTAACACTTTGACACATTCGAGTTTGTTATATAATGGTTTTACTAATTTAGCAATACAGTTTATTTTACATTGTATAGTTACGATTTCTCATCTCTACTTTATTTTATGTCTTCGTAGCTATGGTTTACCATGCACGCAATACCATTCAAGGTAATTCATCTCAATTAGCATGGTTCGGTTTTCAGTGAATCCCATTTTTTTCAATTTATAATTTTTCTCAATTATATAATTTCTAATTATTTTATATGGTTTTTGCAGGTACGAATAGCTACAATTTCTTCCTCTTAATGCTGGTGAACTTCGTCAAGCATGCAGTTCATTCTCCTTTTGACACTGAGCCCTGATTTGAACAGGTTGGTATCATCATTCTTGAGTTTTTCTTCTATGCCGGTCATCATGCCAGCCTTGCAGATGATGCATACAATTGTCTTATAGTGACACCGAGAGTCATCTGTGTAACTTTCATTAGACTTAGATTTAATTTATTTTATACATAAAATATTTGTGGTTTTCTAACCCAAGGATTGAACTATTTTAATTATTTTCAATAGTAAATTCCTCTATAAAGTTTAATATTTGAACTTACTTTTGTTACTACTTATCTTCAGTCCAACATGCAGTTACAGGAATTGTAATTAACCTTCTTGTATAATCTATATATAGTGTTTGTACTTACTATACATCTTTTATATTAAGGTAATAGTGCCTTTACATTTCCTCTACTATCTCTAACAAAAATATTTATTTCCTTATTGATGTTGGAAATATTGTCATTGATGGCAAAGGAAGTGGCAAAGGAATTGGCATCTAAAACAATAACTAGGAACAGAGAAAAGAATTGTAGTAGAAAAAAAAGGTCAACAGAGAAGAACAAAGATAGAGTGCATCTACAGATAGCAGTATCAGTCAAGGATAAAATTGAATTCTATAGGAAGGATATTTGAGTCCCTGTGGAACTAATTTATGTGTGAACATAGGTATGCATCCTAATGGAGGATAATTGAAATCCGTGATAAGTAAGAAACCCTATGAGGGATTAATGGTGCTTTGTATGTTGTTCGAGGAACTGATGTTAATACGGTCGACAGTGTATCCAAACTGGTAGACAGTGGAGTTATATATTCGTTGAATATATGATATGAAAAAAGTTATGGTTTTAAGCTCCACATGGAAGGGTCTACGCTATTAGTAAGGAGCTGACGGACTTTCATGGAGAAAGGAACAAGGAGCGAAAGAAAATCAGTTATAATGCAAAAGAACTAAAACAGATTATTTGGCATTGAACTCTCGGTGGAACACGAAATATCCCTTTCGAATCATGAACAGAACCTGGAAGGAAAGAGGTAGAATGTAACAAAAGGAAGTGTGACGGAACCCTGCATGGAAGAGTGGAACCGTGACCGAGTGAACAGTGAAGGCGGTTTTCGGGTTTCATCGCACCACCTTCCGGTGATAGGCAGTATTTCCTGGTTGGGGAGCTATTCCATAGAAATGTTGACACGTTGCAAAGGTGGACCCATGAAAACTAATATCAAATCGCACCATCACACGTTAACGTTCGACGAAAGAAGCCGAGCGATATTATTAAACGCTGTTGATTTGGGAAGGGGTCATCGGACGATGTTCTTTTGCTATAGATGCGTGAAATTTACCCAAGGTACAACGCGACGTTGCACGTTATCATCTGTGCATCATCAACGAATGATATTCGTCGGATCATCTGAAGACCGAGCGATTTGCTCTTCGCCGTCGGATGGAAACGATCGTTAGCAATGGGCCCTAGTTTTAAACTATATTGATTGGGTCGTTGACTATGTATGTGGGGCCGGAACCAAAGGTTTATTTAAAATCCATTTGATAAAAGCGTTGTTTATTAATATAAATTTCTATTATATATTTAATTGCCAAAGGTTGTGAATAATATTTATTTATCAAATTCCACGAATTTGATAATTAAAATTCCAATAAAAGAAAGAAAAGCATCAGTGGCATGTTAAGGTTACTTAACCTTGGCTATAGTATTATTTAGCGGAGATAGAGATTACCTTTGGGACGATTCGTGCATGGACGGACGAATATTGGGATTTCAATTTGGATTGGTTCGATTTTAATATGAATACCATTAGCAGTTGAGTGGTTTTCTACTCATGGTATTGATAAAGGCTAAACTATATAAGGAGAAGAGGATTACACTACAGAGTGTGGGTGAAAAGGTGGTTAATAACTAAATCTCTTTAAGAGATATCTGCATATGTGATGCACCTATGGATATGATCTAGAAATGATAAATCTCTGGGATGATCAGCAAAAGAAATAGACTTGATGGAAGACTGATGAAGAAATAGAAGAAATTTGGTGTATCTGAGACTTGATGCATTCTATATGAAAGAGGAAGTATCCTGCCAGTAGAAGCTGGTGTTAAAATCAGGGGGCTGGAGCTCCCTTCTAGTAGTGGCTGGAGAAAGAGAGAAGGTTGTAGCCTTTCTGCAGGTGGGTGCCTACGTGCTGGTATAAGTCTGCACTAGCATAAAATTGTAATAAGTTTTCTTTATAATAAATATTGAAGACTAAGATAATAGCAGCGGTGGTTTTCTCCCAAATTGGGTTTCCACCTTAAATACCAGTGTTTATATGTGTTTGATGGTTTATTCTGTTATTTTTGTTCATAATTACTGCTTACTAAATATCTGATGAATGAATGATGATCTAAGTAAAGACATAATAATATCTTTGGACATACAAGTTGGATTCAGTAAAGTGGCATATGGTTTTAAAAGAAATAAAAATTAAAAAAAATTTAGTCAGCTCTAAATATTGGTTCACCCCCCCTCTCAATATTTTTCCCAACAATTGGTATCAGAGCAGGTCCTTCTGAAAAATCTTAGGCGCTAGAAGGAAGATCAAGCAAGATGAGAAATCAAGATGGAACAACATCTATCAGGCCTCCGCTCTTTAACATAAAAAATTTAATATTCTGGAAAACAAGGATGAGATCCTATCTTCAGTCTCTCGGAGCAGATGTATGGGAAATTGTTGAAGGAGGATATCAATATCCAGCTGGAGTACCAACAGATCCAACGAAAAGAAATAATTATGAAACAATTGCAAAGGATGTCAATACTCTATTGGGAAGTCTAACTGAATAAGAATTTGTCAAAGTCATGGAGCTGAATACAGCAAAGGAAATATGGGACCAAATCATTCTTAGTTATGAAGGTGATGCAAAGGTAAAAAGTGCTAAACTCCAAACTCTCAGAATTCAATATGAGAATCTAGAAATGGATAATAAGGATAGAATTGAAAATTTCTTTTTACGTCTTGATGATATTGTAAATCGCATGAGAAATCTGGGAGAAACAATAACCGAATCTACTTTGGTTGAGAAAATTTTAAGATCACTGACGACAAAATTTGAGTCAAAAGTTTCTGCTCTTGAAGAAAAGCAAGATCTTCAAAATCTTACTGTGGTGCAACTTCATGGCACAATAACTGCATATGAAATGAGAAGAGGACCATATGAAGTCAAAAAAGCAGTCTTTAGAGCTTCTACAAAAGGGAAGGAAGTACCAAAAACAGAAGGATCAGGATATATCTCAGAAGAAGATGAGGTAAATTTTGTAAAGAAACTTTGACTTGGCACAGGACGGTTCAGAGGTAAGCTTCCTCTCAAATGTTTTGATTGTGGAAGATTTTGTCATTATGCTGCTAAGTGTCCTCATAAAGAAACACATAAAAAAGGGAAGGAAGTAGCAAGAAGGAATAAGAATCGGTTTAGCACTAGAAAAAGTTACTATACTCATGAATACAGTGATGGGTTATATGATAGTGAGGAAGAATGTGAACAAGATCTTAGACTTCTCATGGCATTTGAAAAAGAATCTAGAGAATAAAAGGATACTTTTGTGGATGATCTAGAAGACAATTATTTTCTTGATGAAAACAATCAACTCAAAATTTTCTTAGAAGAAAGTAAAATAACCGTAGAGACTTTAAAAAATCAGCTTGAAGAAAAAGAGAAACACAATGAGAAATTTGAGTGTGAAGTAGTAAGTCTAAGAAAAGAACTTGAGAAAGTAAAGACTCTGAATCTTAGATTTGCTAAAGGATCTGAAACCTTAGATGAGATTATCAAGGTACAGTGCTCTCCTCTTATAAAGACAGGTCTTATATATATTGGAGAATCTTCTCAGGTTTCAGCACCAAATTATCTAAAAGCAGCTACAGCTGGTATACAACATGCTGCCACTCAGCAAGGGAATAAAGAATATTTACAGGGAAAGCATGATCATCTCAATTCAAAGAACACTAAGAGGAATATCTTTCAAATAAACACCAATCAACAGGTAAATTCAAGTAGAAGATTTCATGATCGCAAAAATTTCTTCTTCAATGGACAATGTTTCTCAAGTCACAATTTTGGTCATAAATTTTTTCAATGTGTTGCATATAAAACCATCATGACAAGAGAAGCAAGAAAGAAAAGGATGGATATTGAAACAAAGAAGAATACCTATAAAAACTTTTCCCCTCTTCGAAATGAAGTTGAATGTGCTTATTGCAATAACTTTGGCCATGAAGAATCTAAATGTAGGAGAAAATTTTAGCCAAAAGAACATGTTACTTCAAGCTCCAAAGTATGGAAAAAGAAGGAATTACAGGTTGAAAATTGTGGTATAGCATTATTTGCAGAAGATGAAGAAAATCAATGGTACATTGATAGTGGATGCTCAAGACACATGACAGGTGAAAAAAACAAACTTCTTGCATATAGTGCTCTAGAAAAGGAAAAGAATGTTACATTTGGAAATGATACTCCTGCGGTCATTAAGGGAAAAGGGTCTATTTTTCTAAAAGAAAAGGTGAAAGCTAATGATGTCATGTATGTGGATGGATTAAAGCATAACCTGTTAAATGTAAGTCAAATGTGTGATCAAGGAAATGAAGTTGTCTTTAGTTCAAAAGAATGCGTGGTACGTGATTTTGATACAGGTAAAACAATTATTAAATGAAAAAGAACTCCAAGCAACCTGTATGTATTGAAGAACTATAAAGAAAAATGTTACTTGAGTAAATCTTCAGAAAACTGGCTGTGGCATAGAAGGTTGGGGCATCTGAGCTTCTCTCAAATCCACAAATCAAGCAGACTTAAAGCTGTTCGTGATCTTCCCAATATTACTCTACCTGAAAATATCATATGCAAATCTTGCCAATTCGGTAAGCAAACCAGAGTACAATTTAATGCCAAGGAAGGATCATCAAGTAAGCCTATTGAACTCATTCATACTGACATATGTTGACCTGTGAGGAAAAATTCACCACGTGGTGAATAATAATATATCTTATTTATTGATGATTTCTCTAGAATGTGTTGGATTGGGTTGCTTAAACACAAAGATGAAGCATTTGAGAAATTTCAGATCTTCAAAGCACTAGTTGAGAATGAATTAGATCTAAAAATCAAGTGTCTCAGATCTTATCGAGGATGAGAATATACATCAGATGAATTTCTTGAATTTTGTGAACAACATGGCACAAAAAGACAAGCCATTACAAATTTGCCAAATGGTGTAGCAGAAAGAATGAACAGAACAGTTCAAAAAATGGCTAGAGCTATGATTGATGACTCCGGAACACCTAACACATTTTGGGGAGAAGAAACACATACAGTGGTAAATATTCTTAATAAGGCACATGTCCGTGTAAATAATGATAAAACTCCATATGAACTCTAGTATGATAATCCTCCCACTGCAAAGAATTTTAGAATTTTTGGAAGAAAATGCTTTATCAAAAATAATGATGAAAAACTTGGCAAGTTTGAACCCAGAGCAGACGAAGGAATACTCCTTGGTTACTCCTCTAAGAGTAGAGCATATAAATGTTACAATAAAAGACTTCGGAAGATTTTCGAATGTATTGATGTTGTTATTGATGAGTCTCCTGCAGCTCCAAAAGAAGAAAACAAATGAAGATGATGATGACACATATCCTTCTACATCAAATAGTAATGATACAAACAGTGAACCCAGTGAAGAACCCGAAGAGGATTTGTCTGAAAAGGCTCCATCTAGATTTGTTCAAAAGAATCATCCAGAATCTCAAATTTTGGGAGAAAATGGATCATGTGTACAAACAAGAAGGACTCTTGTGGGATCTTCTAGCAATCTGGCATTTCTGTCCACTATTGAACCTCACAGTGTCATTCAAGCTAGCAAAGATGAATGTTGGATTCAAGCAATGAATGAAGAGCTTGATTAGATTGAAAATAATCACACTTGGGAATTGGTACCGAGACCTCATGACCAAAATGTCATTGGAACTAAATGGATATTCAAAAACAAGTTAAATGAGAATGGGAATGTTATAATAAATAAATCTAGACTTGTGTGCAAAGGGTATGCTCAACAAGAAGGTATAGACTTTGAAGAAACCTTTGCTCCTGTAGCCAGACTTGAAGCCATAAGAATGTTTCTTGCGTTTTCAAGCTTCCAACAAATCAAAGTTTATCAAATGGATGTTAAATCTGCTTTTCTTAATGGGGATCTAGAAGAAGAAGTATATATAGAACAACCGGAAGGATTCATTTTGGGAAATGATGAAAATCTTGTTTGTAGACTTAAAAAGGCTCTATATGGTCTCAAACAAGCTCCAAGGGCTTGGTATTATCGTCTTGACAAATATCTTCATCAACAAAGATTTTCAAAGGGGTTCAAAGAACATTATACAAATCAAAAATGATTAAAACTATTGATTGTGGTTGTATATGTTGATGATATCATTTTTGGAAGCAATGAAGAGTCTATGAGTCAGAAATTTGCTTCTGATATGCAGCAAGAATTTGAAATGTCTTTACTTTGGGAACTAACATTCTTTCTTGGCTTGCAAGTGCAACAAGCAACAGATGGCATATTCTTATCACAGGCAAAATATCTTAAGAAAATCTTGAAGAAGTATGCCATGGAAGATTGCAAACCTGTAAGTACACCAATGATAACCAGATGTAATCTCAGTTATAATGATGATTCCCCCACGGTGAATCAACCAGAATACAGATCTATGATAGGAAGTCTACTGTATCTCACTGGGACAAGACTATACATTATGCATGCAGTTGGGATTGTTGGAAGATTCCAAGCTAATCCAAAAGAGTCTCACCTTTAAGCTGTGAAAAGAATATTAAAATACCTACAAGGAACTCAAGACTTTGGAATATGGTATCCAAAGAATGCCGATCTTACTCTTCATGCTTACACTGATGCAGATTGGGCTGGAAATGTTGATGATCGGAAAAGCACTAGTGGTGGCATTCTATATGGGAGCCTCGGTTACATCTTGGTTCAATAGAAAAGCTCTATTACCTTATCTACAATGTGGCGTAACATATGGTTGTCACATCATGTTTCACTCCAACTTCTCCTATGATGCAAACCTTACAAGATTTTCAAATCAAATGTACACCTCCTGTCCCCATTAAGTGTGACAATACAAGTGCCATCAGTATTTCAAAGAATCCCGTTATGCATTCGAAGACCAAGCACATTCCCATCAAGTATCACTTCTTACGTGAACAAGTGCTTGAGCAAAAGGTGAAGTTGGAGTATGTTCCCTCCAAAGAACAAGTTGCCGATATCTTTACCAAACCTCTGCCCAGGGAAGCGTTCGAGTATCTTGCATAAAACTGGAGTATGTCTTCTATTGGCGAAGATCATATCTACTTAAATATAGAATATTAAATTGGTTGTGAGGGGTTATAAGTATCTCTAAATGCAATAAAATATGTATATTGGTCATATGAAAAGGATGCATTAGGGGATGCAGCATGATCTCAGGGGGAGCATGGTATTGTCGATTCAAAGGATCTTGATCAAATATTTTCCATTGATGTCAAAGGGGGGGGGGAAAGCAAAAAGGGGCTTCTATAAGACAATCAGAAGAAGAATATTGCCATCAATTCCAAAGGGGGAGATTTTTGGAAATATAGTGATTGATGGCAAAGGAAGTGGCAAAGGAATTTGCATATGAAACAGTAACTAGGAACAGAGAAAAGAATTGTACCAAAAAACAAAGGTCAGCAGAGAAGAACAGAGATAGAGTGCATCTACAGAGACCAGTATCAGTCAAGGAGAAAATTGAATTCTATAGGAAGGATATTTTAGTCCCTGTGGAACTAATTCATGTGTGAACATAGGTATGCATCCTGATGGAGGATAATTGAAATCCGTGATAAGTACGAAACCCTATGAGGGGATTAATGGTGCTCTGTATGTTGACAGTGTATCCAAACTGGTAGACAGTGGAGTTATATATTCGTTGAATATATGATATGAACAAATTTATGGTTTTAAGCTCCACGTGGAAGGGTCTACGCTATTAGTAAGGAGCTGACTCGATTTCATGGAGAAAGGAACAAGGAGTGAAAGAAAATCAGTTATAACGCGGAAGAACTAAAACAGATTATTTGGCATTGAACTCTCGGTGGAACACGGACTAACCCTTTGGAATCATGAACGGAGCCTGGAAGGAAAGAGGTAGAATGTAACAAAAGGAAGCGCGACAGAACCCTGCGTGGAAGAGCAGAACCGTGACCGAGTGAACAGTGAAGGCGGTTTTCGGGTTTCATCACACCACCTTCCGGTGATAGGTAGTATTTCCTGGTTGGGGAGAGATTCCATAGAAACGTTGACATGTAGCAAAGGTGGACCCACAAAAACTGCTACCAAAGTGCACCATCGCATGTTAACGTTTGACCAAAGAAGTCGAGCGATATTATTGAACGTCGTTGATTTGGGAAGGGGTCATCGGACGGTGTTCATTTGCTATAGATGTGCGAAATTTACCCAAGGTATGATGTGCCATCGCACGTTATCATCCATGCATCATCAACGAACGATATCCATTGGATCATCTAAAGCCGAGTGATGTGCTCTCTCCCGTCGGATGGAAACGAACACATTAGCAATAGGCCCCGCGAAACTATATTGATTAGGCCATTGATTATGTATGTGGGTCGGAAACAAAGATCTATTTAAAAGCCATTTGATAAAAGCGCTGGTTATTAATATAAATTTCTATTATATATTTAATTGCCAAAGGTTTTGAATAATATTTATTTATCAAATTCCACGAATTTGATAAATAAAATTCCAATAAAAGAAAGAAAACCATCAGCGACACGTTAATGTTACTTAACCTTGGCTATAGTATTATTTGGCGGAGATAAAGATTACCTTTGGGATGATTCGTGCATAGAAGAACGGAGATTGGGATTTCAATTTGGATTGGTTCGATTTTTAATATGAATACCATTAGCGGTTGAGTGGTTTTCTACTCATGGTATTTATAAAGGCTAAACTATATAAGGAGAAGAGGATTACACTACAAGTTGTGGTGAAAAAGGTGGTTAATAACAAAATCTCTTTAAGAGATATCTGCATATGTGATGCACCTATGAATATGATCTAGAAATGATAAATCTCTACGATGATCAGCAAAAGAAATAGACCTGAAGGAAGACTGATGAAGAAATAGAAGAAATCTGGTGTATCTGAGGGTTGAGGCATTCTGTATGAAAGAGGAAGTATCCTGCCAGTAGAAGCTGGTGTTAAAATCAGGGGGCTGGAGCTCCCTTCCAGTAGTGGCTGGAGAAAGAAATAAGGTTGTAGCCTTTCTACAGGTGGGTGCCTATGTGCTGGTATAAGTCTGCGCTAGCATAAAATTGTAAGAAGTTTTCTTTATTATAAATATTGAAGACTAAGATAACAGCAGCGGTGGTTTTCTCCCAAATTGTGTTTCCACCTTAAATACTGGTGTTCATATGTGTTTGATGGTTTATTCTGTTATTTCTGTTCATACTTACTGCTTACTAAATATCTGATGAATGAATGATGATCTAAGTAAAGACATAATAAGATCTTTTGGACATACAAGCTGGATTCGTAAAGTGGTATATATTTTAAAAAGAAATAAAAGTAAAAATTTAGTCACTTAAATCGATTCACTCCCCCCTCTCAATATTTATTCCAACAATTGGTATCAGAGGAGGTCCTTCTGAAAAGCTTAGCCACTAGAAGGAAGATCAATCAAGATGAGCACTCAAGATGGAATAGCATCTATCAGGCCTCCGCTCTTCAATGGAAACAATTTAATCTTCTGGAAAACAAGGATGAGATCCTACCTTCAGTCTCTGGGTGCAGATGTATGGGTTATTGTTGAAGTAGGATATCAATATCCAACCGCAGTACCAACAGATCCAACAGAAAGAAAGAATTATGAAACAAATGAAAAGGCGGTTAATGCTCTATTGGGAAGTCTAACTAAATCAAAATTTGTCAAAGTCATGCAGCTAGATACAACAAAGGAAATATGGGACAAAATCATTCTAAGTTATGAAGGTGATGCAAAGGTAAAAAGTGCTAAACTCCAAACTCTCAGAATTCAATATGAGAATCTAAAAATGCATAATGAGGAGAGCATTGCAAATTTATTTTTACGTCTTGATGATATTGTAAATCGTATGAGAAATCTGGGAGAAACAATAACCGAATCTACTTTGGTTGAGAAAGTCTTAAGATCACTAACGACAAAATTTGAGTCAAAAGTTTCTGCTCTTGAAGAAAAGTAGGATCTTCAAAATCTTACTGTGGTGCAACTTCATGGCATACTAACTGCATATGAAATGAGAAGAGGAGGACCATCCGAAGTCAAAGAAGCAGTCTTTAGAACTTCTACAAAAGGGAAGGAAGTACAAAAAACAGAAGGATCAGGATATATCTCAGAAGAAGATGAGATAAACTTTGTAAAGAAACTTCAACTTGGCACAAGACGGTTCAGAGGTAAGCTTCCTTTCAAATGTTTTGATTGTGGAAGAGCACATTATGTCATAAGTGTCTCTTTACAAAGAACACAGAAAAGGAAGAAGTAGCAAGAAGGTATAAGAATCAAGCTTACCACTAGAAAAAGTTACTTACCTATGAAGACAAAGCAGATGGTTATCTCTGATAGTGAGGAAGAATGTGAACAAGATCTAGACTTTCATGGTATTTGAAAGAATCTAGAGAAGAAAAGGATACTTTGTTGATTCTCTTAAGACAATGATTTTCTTTATGAAACAATCAACTCAAAATTTGCTTAGAAAAAAAAAAGGAAAATAACCATAGAGACTTTGAAAGGGCAGTTTGAAGAAGCAAAGAAACACATTGAGAAATTAGAATGTGAAGTGGTAAGTCTAAGAAAATATTTTGAGAAATAAAAGACTCTGAATCTTAGATTTACTAAAGGATCAGAAACATTAAATGAGATTATCAAGGTACAATGCTCTCCTCTTGTAAAGACAGGACTTGGATATACCGGGGAATCTTCTCAGGCTTCAGCACCAAATTATCTAAAAGCAATTACAGTTGGTTTACAAAATTCTGCCACTCAGCAAGGAAATAAAGAATATTTATAGGTAAAGCATGATCATCTCAATTTAAAGAACACTAACAGGAATATCTTTCAAATAAACACCAATCAACAGGTAAATTCAAGTAGAAGATTTCATGATCGCAGAAATTTTTTCCACAATGGAAGCAAGAAAGAAAAGGGCGGATATTGAAACAAAGAAGAATAACTATAAAAAAATTTCTCCTCTTCAAAATGAAGTTGAATGTGCTTATTGCAATAACTTTGGCCATGAAGAATTTGAATGCAGGAGCAAATTTCAGCCAAAAGAACATGTTCCTTCAAGCTCCAAAGTATGGAAAAAGAAGGAATTACAGGTTGAAAATTGTGGCATAGCGTTACTTGCAGAAGGTGAAGAAAATCAATGGTACATTGATAATGGTTGCTCAAGACACATGACTGGTAACAAAAACAAACTTCTTGCATATGGTGCTCTAGAAAAGGAAAAGAATGTTACGTTTGGAAATGATACTCCTGCGGTAATTAAGGGAAAAGGGTCTGTTTTTCAAAAATAAAATGTGAAAGAAAATGAATTTATGTATGTGGATGGATTAAATCATAACCCGTTAAGTGTAAGTCAAATGTGTGATCAAGGAATTGAAGTTGTATTTAGTTCAAAAGAATGTGTGGTACGTGATCTTCATACAGGTAAAGCAATTATAAAAGGAAAAAGAACTCCAAGAAACTCGTATGTATTGAAGAACCTGCAAAGAACAAATGTTACTTGGAGTAAATTTCGAAACCGCGGCATAGAAGTTGGGGCACCGAGCTTCTCTTCGAATCAACAACCGCGTACTTAAAGCTCTTCATGATCTTCCCAATATTACTCTACCTGAAAATATCATATGCAAATCTTGCCAATTCGGTAAGAAAACTAGAGTACAATTTAATGCCAAGGAAGGATCATCAAGTAAGCCTCTTGAACTCATTCATAATGACATATGTGGACCTGTGAGGAAAAATTCACCACGTGGTGAATAATAATATATCTTATTTATTGATGATTTCTCTAGAATGTGTTGGATTGGGCTCCTTAAACACAAAGATGAAGCATTTTAGAAATTTCAGATTTTCAAAGCACTAGCTGAGAATGAATTAGATCTAAAAATCAAGTGTCTTAGATCTGATCGAGGAGGAGAATATACATCAGATGAATTTCTTGAATTTTGTGAACAACATGGCATAAAAAGACATTTATCTGTAGCTGGAACCCCACAACAAAATGGTGTTGCAGAAAGAATGAATAGAGTAGTTCAACAAACGGCTAGAGCTATGCTTGACGATTCTGGAACACCTAACACATTTTGGGGAGAAGCAGCACATACAGCAGTAAAAATTCTCAACAAGGCACATGTTCATGTAAATAGTGATAAAACCCCATATGAACTCTGGCATGGTAATCCTCCCACTGTAAAGCATTTTAGAATTTTTGGAAGAAAATGATTTATCAAAATTAATTATGAAAAACTTGGCAAGTTTGAACCCAGAGAAAATGAAGGAATACATCTTGGTTACTCCTCTAGGAGTAGAGTATATGTTGATGATATCATTTTTGGAAGTAATGAAGAGTCTATGAGTCAGAAATTTTCTTCTGATATGCAGCAAGAATTTGAAATGTCTTTACTTGGGGAACTAACATTCTTTCTTGGCTTGCAAGTGCAACAAGCAACATATGGCATATTCTTATCACAAGAAAAATATCTTAAGAAAATATTGAAGAAGTATGGCATGGAAGATTGCAAACCAGTAAGTACACCAATGATAACCGGATGTAATCTCAGTTCTAATGATGATTCCGCTACTATGAATCAACCAGAATACAGATCTATGATAGGAACTCTACTTTATCTCACTGGGGCAAGACCAGACATTATGCATGCACTTGGGATTTTTGTTCGATTCCAAGCTAATCCAAAAGAGTCTCACCTTTAGGCTGTGAAAATAATATTCAAATATTGACAAGGAACTCAAGACTTTGGAATATGGTATCCAAAGAATGATGATCTTACTCTTGATGCATACACTAATGAAAATTGGGATGGAAATGTTGATGATCGGAAAATCACTAGTGGTGGTGCATTCTATATGGGGCCCCGGTTAGTATCTTGGTTCAGCAAGAAGTAAAGCTTTATTGTCTTATCTACAACAGAAGCAGAATATGTGCCTGTCGCATCATGTTGCACTCAACTTCTCTGGTGATGCAAACCTTACAAGACTTTCAAATCAAATGTTCACCTCCTATCTTCATTATGTGTGACAATACAAGTGCCATCATTATCTCAAAAAATCGTGTTATGCATTCCAATACCAAGCACATTCCCATCAAATATCACTTCTTACGTGAACAAGTGCTTGAAAAAAAGGTGAAATTAGAGTATGTTCCCTCCAAAGAAGCAATTGTTGATATATTTACCAAAGCTCTACCCAGGGAAGCATTAGAATATCTCAGACAGAAACTGGGAGTAGTCTCTACCATGCAGAAGATCAGATCTACTTAAATACAGAATATTAAATTGGTTGTGAGGGGTTTCTGGGCATCTCTGAATGCACAGGCTAAGGGGGAGCATTGGTCATATGAAAAGGATGCATTAGAGGATGCAGCATGATCTCAGGGTGAGCATGGTATTATCGGTTCAAAGGATATTGATCAACTCTTTGCCATTGATGTCAAAGGGGGAGGAAAAGCAAAAAGGGGCTTCTATAAGACAATCAGAAGAATAATATTTCCATCAATGCCAAAGGGGGAGATTGTTGGAAATATAGTCATTGATGGCAAAGGAAGTGGCAAAGGAATTGGCATATGAAACAGTAACTAGGAACAGAGAAAATAATTGTAGCAGAAAACAAAGGTCAACAGAGAAGAACAGAGATAAGTAAGAAACCCTATGAGGGATTAATGGTGCTCTGTATGTTGTTTGAGGAACTGATGTTAATACGGTCGACAGTGTATCCAAACTGGTAGACAGTGGAGTTATATATTCGTTGAATATATGATATGAACAAAGTTATGGTTTTAAGCTCCACATGGAAGGGTCTACGCTATTAGTAAGGAACTGACGGGCTTTCATGGAGAAAGGAACAAGGAGCGAAAGAAAATCAGTTATAACGCGGAAGAACTAAAACAGAGTATTTGGCATTGAACTCTCATTGGAACACAGACTATCCCTTCGGAATCATGAACGGAATCTGGAAGGAAAGAGGTAGAATGTAACAAAAGGAAGCGCGACAGAACCCTGCGTGGAAGAGTGGAACCATGACCGAGTGAACAGTGAAGGCAGTTTCTGGGTTTCATTGCACCACCTTCTGGTGATAGGCGCTATTTCCTGGTTGGGGAGCTATTCCATAGAAAAGTTGACGCGTAGCAAAGGTGGACCCACGAAAACTGCTATCAAAGCACGCCATCACATGTTAACGTTTGACCAAAGAATCCGAGAGATATTATTAAATGTCGTTGATTTGGGAAGGGGTCATCGGATGATTTTTTTTTGCTATAGATGCGCGAAAGTTACCCAAGGTACGGCGCGCCATCGCGCATTATCATCCATGCATAATCAACAAACGATATTCGTCGGATCATCTAAATACCGAGCGATGTGATCTTCGTTGTCGGATGGAAACGATCGTTAGCAATGGGCCCCAGTTTTAAACTATATTGATTGGGCCGTCGATTATGTATGTCGGGTCGGAACCAAAGGTCTATTTAAAATCCATTTGGTAAAAGCGCTGGTTATTAATATAAATTTCTATTATATATTTAATTTCCAAAGGTTGTGAATAATATTTATTTATCAAATTCCACGAATTTGATAATTAAAATTCCAATAAAAGAAAGAAAACCATCAACGGCACGTTAAGGTTACTTAACCTTGGCTATAGTATTATTTGGTGGAGATAAATATTACCTTTGTGATGATTCATGCATGGAAGAATGAATATTGGGATTTCAATTTGGATTGGTTCGATTTTAATATGAACACCATTAGCAGTTGAGCGGTTTCCTACTCATGGTATTGATAAAGGCTAAACTATATAAGGAGAAGAGGATTACACTACAGAGTTTGGGTGAAAAGGTGGTTAATAACTAAATCCCTTTAAGAGATATCCGCATATGTGATGCACCTATGGATATGATCTAGAAAAGATAAATCTCTACGATGATCAGCAAAAGAAATAGACCTAACGGAAGACTGATGAAGAAATAGAAGAAATCTGGTGTATCTGAGAGTTGAGGCATTCTGTATGAAAGAGGAAGTATCCTGCCAGTAGAAGCTGGTGTCAAAATCAGGGGGCTAGAGCTCCCTTCCAGTAGTGGCTAGAGAAAGAGAGAAGGTTGTAGCAACTTTTCTGCAGGTGGGTGCCTGCGTGCTGGTATAAGTCTGCGCCAGCATAAAATTGTAAGAAGTTTTCTTTATAACAAATATTGAAGACTAAGATAATAGTAGCGATGGTTTTCTCCCGAATTGGGTTTCCACCTTAAGTACTGGTGCTCATTTTTGTTTGATGGCTTATTCTGTTATTTTTGTTCATACTTACTGCTTACTAAATATCTGATGAATGAATGATGATCTAAGTAAAGACACAATAATATCTTTGGACATACAAGTTGGATTCAGTAAAGTGGCATATGCTTTTAAAATAAATAAAAAAGTAAAAAGTTTTTAGTCAGCTCTAAATCATGATTCACCCCCCCTCTCAGTATTTTTCCCAACAATTGGTATGAGAGCAGGTCCTTCTGAAAAAGCTTAGCCGCTATAAGGAAGGTCAAGCAAGATGAGCAATCAAGATGGAACAGCATCTATCAGGCCTCCGCTCTTTAACAGAAACAATTTAATATTCTGGAAAACAAGGATGAGATCCTATCTTCAGTCTCTGGGAGCAGATGTATGGGCAATTGTTGAAGGAGGATATCAATATCTAGCTGCAGTACCAAGAGATCCAACGGAAAGAAAGAATTATGAAACAAATGCAAAGGCGGTCAATGCTCTATTGGGAAGTCTAACTGAATCAGAATTTGTCAAATTCATGCAGCTGAATACATCAAAGGCAATATGGGACCAAATCATTCTAAGTTATGAAGGAGATGCAAAGGTAAAAAGTGCTAAACTCCAAACTCTCAGAATTCAATATGAGAATCTAAAAATGGATAATGAGGAGAGAATTGAAAATTTCTTTTTACATCTTGATGATATTGTAAATCGTATGAGAAATCTGGGAGAAACAATAACCGAATCTACTTTGGTTGAGAAAATTTTAAGATCACTAACGGCAAAATTTGAGTCAAAGGTTTCTTCTCTTGAAGGAAAGCAAGATCTTCAAAATCTTATTGGGGTGCAACTTCATGGCATACTAACTGCATATGAAATGAGAAGAGGAGGACCATCTGAATTCAAAGAAGCAGTCTTTAGATCTTCTACTAAAGGGAAGGAAGTACAAAAAATAGAAGCATCAAGATATATCTCAAAAGAATATGAGGTAAATTTTGTAAAGAAACTTCAACTGGGCACAGGATGGTTCAGAGGAAAGCTTCCTTTCAAATGTTTTGATTGTGGAAGAGTTTGTCATTATGCTGCTAAGTGTCCTCATAAAGAAACACATAAAAAAGGGAAGGAAGTAGCAAGAAGGAATAAGAATCGGTTTACCACTAGAAAAAGCTACTATACTCATGAAGACAGTGATGGGTTATCTGATAGTGAGGAAGAATGTGAACAAGATCTTAGACTTCTCATGGCATTTGAAAAATAATCTAGAGAAGAAAAGGATACTTTTGTGGATGCTCTAGAAGAGAATGATTTTCTTGATGAAAACAATCAACTCAAAATTTGCTTAGAAAAAAGTAAAATAACCATAGAGACTTTGAAAAATCAGCTTGAAGAAAAATAGAAACACAATGAGAAATTTGAGTGTGAAGTAGTAAGTCTAAGAAAAGAACTTGAGAAAGTAAAGACTCTGAATCTTAGATTTGCTAAAGGATCTGAAACCTTAGATGAGATTATCAAGGTACAACGTTCTCCTCTTATAAAGACAGGTCTTGGATATATCGGATAATCTTCTCAGGTTTCCGCACGAAATTATCTAAAAGCAGCTACAGCTGGTATACAACATGATGCCACTCAGTAAGGGAATAAAGAATCTTTACAGGGAAAGCATGATCATCTCAATTCAAAGAACACTAATAGGAATATCTTTCAAATAAACACCAATCAACAGGTAAATTCAAGTAAAATATTTCATGATCGTAGAAATTTCTTCTTCATTCTACAATGTTTCTCATGTCACAATTTTGGTCATAAATTTGTTCAATGTGTTGCATATAAAACCATCATGACAAGAGAAGCAAGAAAGAAAAGGATGGATATTGAAACAAAGAAGAATACCTATAACAACTCTTCTCCTCTTCAAAATGAAGTTGAATGTGCTTATTGCAATAACTTTGGCCATGAAGAATCTGAATGTAGGAGCAAAGTTCAGCCAAAAGAACATGTTCCTTCAAGCTCCAAAGTATGGAAAAATAAATAATTACAGGTTGAAAATTGTGGTATAGCGTTATTTGTAGAAGATGAAGAAAATCAATGGTACATTGATAATGGATGCTCAAGACACATGATAGGTGACAAAAACAAACTTCTTGCATATAGTGCTCTAGAAGAGGAAAATAATGTTACATTTGGAAATGATACTCCTGCGGTCATTAAGGGAAAAGGGTCTGTTTTTCTAAAAGAAAAGGTGAAAGCTAATGATGTCATGTATGTGGATGGATTAAATCATAATCTGTTAAGTGTAAGTCAAATGTGTGATCAAGGAACTGAAGTTGTCTTTAGTTCAAAAGAATGTGTGGTACCTGATCTTGATACAGGTAAAACAATTATAGAAGGAAAAAGAACTCCAAGCAACCTGTATGTATTGAAGAACTGCAAAGAACAATGTTACTTGAGTAAATATTTAGAAAAATAGCCATGGCATAGAAGGTTGGGGCATCTGAGATTCTCTCAAATCAACAAATCAAGAAGACTTAAAGTTATTCGTGATCTTCCCAATATTACTCTACTTGAAAATATCATATGCAAATCTTGCCAATTCGGTAAGAAAACCAGAGTACAATTTAATGCCAAGGAAGGATCATCAAGTAAGCCTCTTGAACTCATTCATACTGACATATGTGAACCTATGAGGAAAAATTCACCACGTGGTGAAGAATACTATATCTTATTCATTGATGATTTCTCTAGAATGTGTTGGATTGGGTTGATTAAACACAAAGATGAAGCATTTGAGAAATTTGATATCTTCAAAGCATTATTTGAGAATGAATTAGATCTAAAAATCAAGTGTCTCGGATCTGATCGAGGAGGAGGATATACATCAGATGAATTATTTGAATTTTGTGAACAACATGGCATAAAAAGACAGTTTTCTGTAGCTGGCACTCCACAACAAAATGGTGTTGTAGAAAGAATGAATATAACTGTTCAACAAATGGCTAGAGCTATGCTCGATGATTCTAGAACACCTAACACATTTTGGGGAGAAGCAGCACATACAGTAGTAAAAATTCTCAACAAGGCACATGTTCGTGTAAATAGTGATAAAACTCCATATGAACTCTGGTATGGTAATCCTCCCACTATAAAGCATTTTAGAATTTTTGGAAGAAAATGCTTTATCAAAAATAATGATGAAAAACTTGGCAAGTTTGAACCCAGAGCAGATGAAGGAATACTTCTTGGTTACTCCTCTAGAAGTAGAGCATATAAATGTTACAATAAAAGACTTCGGAATATTGTTGAATGTATTGATGTTGTTATTGATGAGTCTCCTGCAGCTCCAAAAGAAGAAAAACAAACAACAGATGAAGACGATGATGACATATATCCTTCTACATCAAATAGGAATGATATAGACAATGAACCCAATGAAGAACCCGAAGATGATCTATCTGAAAAAGCTCCATCCAGATATGTTCAAAAGAATCATCTAGAATCTCAAATTTTGGGAGAAAAGGGATCAGGTGTACAAACAAGAAGGACTCTTGTGGGATCTTCTAGCAATCTGGCATTTCTGTCCACTATTGAACCTCACAATGTCAGTCAAGCTAGCAAAGATGAATGTTGGATTCAAGCCATGAATGAGGAACTTGATCAAATTGAAAAGAATCACACTTGGGAATTAGTACTAAGACCTCATGACAAAAATGTCATTGGAACTAAATGGATATTCAAAAACAAGTTAAATGAGAATGGGGATGTTATAATAAATAAAGCTAGACTTGTTTGCAAGGGGTATGCTCAACAAGAAGGTATAGACTTTGAAGAAACTTTTGCTCCTGTAGCCAGACTTGAAGCCATAAGAATGTTTCTTGCTTTTCCAAGCTTCCAACAATTCAAAGTTTATCAAATGGATCTGAAATCTGCTTTTCTAAATGGGGATCTAGAAGAAGAAGTTTATATAGAACAACCAGAAGGATTAATTTTGGGAAATGATGAAAAACCTGTTTGTAGACTTAAAAAGGCTCTATACGGCCTTAAAAAAGCTCCAAGGGCATGGTACTATTTTCTTGACAAATATCTTCATCAACAAGGATTTTCAAAGGGGTCTGCTGATAGCATCTTATACACAAAAACTGAAAATGAAAAACTATTGATTGTGGTTGTATATGTTGATCATATCATTTTTGGACGTAATGAAGAGTCTATGAGTCAGAAATTTGCTTCTGATATGCAGCAAGAATTTCAAATGTCTTTACTTGGGGAACTAACATTCTCTCTTGGCTTGCAAGTGCAACAAGCAATAGATGGCATATTCTTATCACAAGAAAAATATCTTACGAAAATCTTGAAGAAGTATGGCATGGAAGATTGGAAACGAGTAAGTACACCAATGATAACCGGATGTAATCTCAGTTCTAATGATGATTCCCATACGGTGAATCAACCAGAATACAGATCTATGATAGGAAGTCTACTTTATCTCACTGGGAAAATACCAGACATTATGCATGCACTTGGGATTTTTGGACGATTTCAAGCTAATCCAAAACAGTCTCACCTTCAGGCTGTGAAAATAATATTCAAATATCTACACGGAAGTCAAGACTTTGGAATATTGTATCCAAAGAATGATGATCTTACTCTTCATGCATACACTGATGCAGATTGGGCTAGAAATGTTGATGATCGAAAAATCACTAGTGGTGGTGCATTCTATATGGGACCCCGGTTAGTATCTTGGTTCAGCAAGAAGCAAAGATATATTGCCTTATCTACAACAGAAGCAGAATATGTGGTTGTCGCATCATGTTGCACTCAATTCTCTGGTGATGCAAACCTTACAAGACTTTCAAATCGAATGTTCACCTCCTATCTCCATTATGTGTGACAATACAAGTGCCATTAGTATCTCAAAGAATCCTTTTATGCATTCCAAGACCAAGCACATTCCCACCAAATATCACTTCTTACGTGAACAAGTGCTTGAACAAAAGGTGAAATTAGAGTATGTTCCCTCCAAAGAACAAGTTGCTGATATGTTTACCAAACCTCTACCCAGGGAAGCATTAGAATATCTCCGACAGAAACTGGGAGTAGTCTCGACCATGCAGAAGATCATATCTACCTAAATACAAAATATTAAATCGGTTGTGAGGGGTTGTTGGGCATATTTGAATGAACAGGCTAAGGGGGAGCATTGGTCATATGAAAAGGATGCATTAGAGGATGCAGCATGATCTCAGGGGGAGCATGGTATTGTCGGTTCAAAGGATTTTGATCAACTCATTGACATTGATGTCAAAGGGGGAGGAAAAGCAAAAAGGGGCTTCTATAAGACAATCAGAAGAGGAATATTGCCATTAATGCCAAAGGGGGAGATTGTTGGAAATATAGTCATTGATGGCAAAGGAAGTGGCATATGAAACAGTAACTAGGAATAGAGAAAAGAATTGTAGCAGAAAAAAAGGTCAGCAGAGAAGAACAGAGATAGAGTGCATCTACAGAGAGCAGTATCAGTCAAGGAGAAAATTGAATTCTATAGGAAGAATATTTGAGTCCCTGTGGAACTAATTTATGTTTGAACATAGGTATGCATCCTAATGGAGGACAATTGAAATTTGTGATAAGTAAGAAACCCTGTGAGGGATTAATGGTGCTCTGTATTTTGTTCGAGGAACTGATGTTAATATGGTCAACAGTGTATCCAAAATTGTAGACAGTGGAGTTATATATTCCTTGAATATATGATATGAACAAAGTTATGGTTTTAAGCTCCACATGGAAGGGTCTACGCTATTAGTAAGGAACTGACGGGCTTTCATGGAGAAAGGAACAAGGAGCGAAATAAAATCAGTTATAACGCAGAAGAACTAAAGCAGAGTATTTCAAATTGAATTCTCTATGGAACATGGACTATCCCTTTGGAATCATGAACGGAACCTGGAAGGAAAGGGGTAGAATGTAACAAAAGGAAGCGCGACAGAACCTTGCGTGGAAGAGTGGAATCGTGACCGAGTGAACAGTGAAGGCAGTTTCCAGGTTTCATCGCACCACCTTCCAGTGATAGGCGGTATTTCCTAGTTGGGGAGCTATTCCATAGAAACATGGACACGTAGCAAAGGTGGACCAAGAAAAGTGCTATCAAAGCGCGCCATCGCACGTTAACGTTCGACCAAAGAAGCCGAGCGATATTATTAAACGCCGTTGATTTGGGAAGGGGTCATCAGACGATGTTCTTTTGCTATAGATGCGCGAAAGTTACCCAAGGTATGGCACGCCATCACACGTTATCATCCGTGCATCATCAACAAACGATATTCGTTGGATCACCTAAAGACCGAGCGATGTGCTCTTCGCCGTCGGATGGAAACGATCATTAGCAATGGGCCCTAGTTTTTAACTATATTGATTGGGCCGTAAATTATGTATGTGGGGTCGGAACCAAAGGTCTATTTAAAAGCCATTTGATAAAATCGCTGGTTATTAATATAAAGTTCTATTATATATTTAATTGCCAAAGGTTGTGAATAATATTTATTTATCAAATTCCACGAATTTGATAATTAAAATTCCAATAAAAGAAAGAAAACCATCAGCGGCACGTTAAGGTTACTTAACCTTTGCTATAGTATTATTTTTCGGAGATAAATATTACCTTTGGGACGATTTGTGCATGGAAGAATGAATATTTGGATTTCAATTTGGATTGGTTCAATTTTAATATGAACACCATTAGCAGTTGAGTGGTTTTCTACTCATGGTATTGATAAAGGCTAAACTATATAAGGAGAAGAGGATTACACTACAAAGTGTGGGTGAAAAGGTGGTTAATAACTGAATCTCTTGAAGAGATATCTACATATGTGATGCACCTACGGATATGATATAGAAATGATAAATCTCTATGACGATCAGTAAAAGAAATAGACCTAACGGAAGACTGATGAAGAAATAGAAGAAATCTGGTGTATATGAGAGTTGAGGCATTCTTTATGAAAGAGGAAGTATCCTGCCAGTAGAAGCTGGTGTTAAAATCAGGGGGCTAGAGCTCCCTTCCAGTAGTGGTTGGAGAAAGAGAGAAGGTTGTAGCCTTTTTGCAGGTGGGTGCCTGCGTGCTAGTATAAGTCTGCGCCAACATAAAATTATAAGAAGTTTTCTTTATAATAAATATTGAAGACTAAGATAATAGCAGCGGTGGTTTTCTCCCGAATTGGGTTTCCACCTTAAATATTGGTGTTCATATGTGTTTGATGGTTTATTCTATTATTTTTTTTCATACTTACTGCTTACTAAATATCTGATGAATGAATGATGATCTAAGTAAAGACATAGTAATATCTTTGGACATACAAGTTGGATTCAGTAAAGTGGCATATGGTTTTAAAAGAAATAAAAGGTAAAAAGTTTTTAGTCAGCTCTAAATACTGATTCACCCCCCCTCTCAGTATTTTTCCCAACAATTGGTATCAGAGCAGGTCCTTCTGAAAAAGCTTAGCCGCTAGAAGGAAGATCAAGTAAGATGAGAAATCAAGATGGAACAACATCTATCAGCCCTCTTCTCTTTAACAGAAACAATTTAATATTCTGGAAAACAAGGATGAGATCCTATCTTTAGTCTCTCGGAGCAGATGTATGGGCAATTGTTGAAGGAGGATATCAATATCCAGCTGTAGTACCAACAGATCCAACGGAAAGAAAGAATTATCAAACAAATGCAAAGGTGGTCAATGCTCTATTGGGAAGTATAACTAAATCAGAATTTGTCAAAGTCATGTAGCTGAATACAACAAAGGCAATATGGGACCAAATCATTCTAATTTATGAAGGTGATGCAAAGGTAAAAAGTGCTAAACTCCAAACTCTCAGAATTCAATATGAGAATATAAAAATGGATAATGAGGAGATACTTGCAAATTTATTTTTACGTCTTGATGATATTGTAAATCGTATGAGAAATCTAGGAGAAACAATAACCAAATCTACTTTGGTTGAGAAAATTTTAAGATCACTAACGGAAAAATTTGAGTCTAAAGTTTCTGCTCTTGAAGAAAAGCAGGATCTTCAAAATATTACTGTGGTGCAACTTCATGGCATACTAACTGCATATGAAATGAGAAGAGGAGGACCATCCGAAGTCAAAGAAGCAGTCTTTAGATCTTCTACAAAAGGGAAGGAAGTACAAAAAACATAAGGATCAGGATATATCTAAGAAGAAGATGAGGTAAATTTTGTAAAGAAACTTCAACTTGGCACAGGATGGTTCGGAGGTAAGCTTCCTTTCAAATGTTTTGATTGTGGAAGAGTTGGTCATTATGCTGCTAAGTTTCCTCATAAAGAAACACATAAAAAAGGGAAGGAAGTAGCAAGAAGGAATAAGAATCTGTTTAGCACTAGAAAAAGTTACTATACTCATGAAGACAGTGATGGGTTATCTGATAGTGAGGATGAATGTGAACAATATCTTAGACTTCTCATGGCTTTTGAAAAAGAATATAGAGAAGAAAATGATACTTTTGTGGATGCTCTAGAAGACAATGATTTTCTTGATGAAAACAATCAACTCAAAATTTGCTTAGAAAAAAGTAAAATAACCATAGAGACTTTGAAAAATCAGCTTGAAGAAAAAGAGAAACACAATGAGAAATTTGAGTGTGAATTAGTAAGTCTAAGAAAAGAACTTGAGAAAGTAAAGACTCTGATTCTTAGATTTGCTAAAGGATCTGAAACCTTAGATGAGATTATCAAGGTACAACATTCTCCTCTTATAAAGACAGGTCTTGGATATATCAGATAATCTTCTCAAGTTTCAGCACCAAATTATCTAAAAGCAGCTACAGCTGGTATACAACATGATGCCACTCAGCAAGGGAATAAAGAATCTTTATAGGGAAAGCATGATCATCTCAATCCAAAGAACACTAATAGAAATATCTTTCAAATAAACACCAATCAACAGGTAAATTCAAGTAGAAGATTTCATGATCGTAGATATTTCTTCTTCAATGGACAATGTTTCTCATGTCACAATTTTGGTCATAAAGCTATTCAATGTGTTGCATATAAAACCATCATGACAAGAGAAGCAAGAAAGAAAAGGATGGATATTGAAACAAAGAAGAATACCTATAACAAATTTTCTCCTCTTCAAAATTAAGTTGAATGTGCTTATTGCAATAACTTCGGCCATGAAGAATCTGAATTCGGGAGCAAAGTTCAGCCAAAAGAACATGTTCCTTCAAGCTCCAAAGTATGGAAAAATAAAGAATTACAGGTTGAAAATTGTGGTATAGCATTATTTGCAGAAGATTAAGAAAATCAATGGTACATTGATAATGGATGCTCAAGACACATGACAGGTGACAAAAACAAACTTCTTGCATATAGTGCTCTAGAAGAGGAAAATAATGTTACATTTTGAAATGATACTCCTGCGGTCATTAAGGGAAAAGGGTTTGTTTTTCTAAAAGAAAATGTGAAAGCTAATGATTTCATGTATGTGGATGGATTAAAGCATAACCTGTTAAGTGTAAGTCAAAAGTGTGATCAAGGAACTGAAGTTGTCTTTAGTTCAAAGAATGTGTGGTACGTGATATTGATACAGGTAAAACAATTATAAAAGGAAAAAGAACTCCAAGAAACCTGTATGTATTGAAGAACTACAAAGAACAATGTTACTTGAGTAAATCTTCAGAAAACTAGCTGTGGCATAGAAGGTTGGGGCATCTGAGCTTCTCTCAAATCAACAAATCAAGCAGACTTTAAGTTGTTCGTGATCTTCCCAATATTACTCTACCTGAAAATATCATATGCAAATCTTGCCAATTCGGTAAGCAAACTAGAGTACAATTTAATGCCAAGGAAGGATCATCAAGTAAGCCTCTTGAGCTCATTCATACTGAGATATGTGGAACTATGAGGAAAAATTCACCACGTGGTGAATAATAATATATCTTAATTATTGATGATTTCTCTAGAATGTATGGATTGGGCTGCTTAAACACAAAGATGAAGCATTTGAGAAATTTCAGATCTTCAAAGCACTAGTTGAGAATGAATTAGATCTAAAAATCAAGTGTCTCGGATCTGATCAAGGAGGAGAATATACATCAGATGAATTCCTTGAATTTTGTGAACAACATGGCATAAAAAGACAGTTTTCTGTAGCTGGCACCCCACAACAAAATGGTGTTACGGAAAGAATGAATAGAACAGTTCAACAAATGGCTAGAGCTATGCTTGATGATTCTGAAACACCTGACACATTTTGGGGTGAAGCGGCACATACAGCAGTAAAAATTCTCAACAAGGCACATGTTCGTGTAAATAGTGATAAAAACCCATATGAACTCTGGCATGGTAATCCTCCCACTGTAAAGCATTTTAGAATTTTTGGAAGCAAATGCTTTATCAAAAATAATAATGAAAAACTTGGCAAGTTTGAACCCAGAGTAGATGAAGGAATACTTCTTGGTTACTCCTCTAGGAGTAGAGCATATAAATGTTACAATAATAGGCTTCGGAATATTGTTGAATGTATTGATGTTGTTATTGATGAGTCTCCTGCAGCTCCAAAAGAAGAAAAACAAGCAACAAATGAAGATGATGATGACATATATCCTTCTATATCAAATAAGAATGATATAGACAATGAACCCAATGAAGAACCCAAAGATGATTTATCTAAAAAAGCTCCATCCAGATATGTTCAAAAGAATCATCCAGAATCTCAAATTTTGGGAGAAAAGGCATCAGGTGTACAAACAAGAAGGACTCTTGTGGGATCTTCTAGCAATTTGGCATTTCTGTCCACTATTGAACCACATAATGTCAGTCAAGCTAGCGAAGGTGAATGTTGGATTCAGGTCATGAATGAAGAGCTTGATCAAATTGAAAATAATCACACTTGGGAATTAGTACCAATACTTCATGACAAAAATGTCATTAGAACTAAATGGATATTCAAAAACAAGTTAAATGAGAATGGGGATGTTACAATAAATAAATCTAGACTTTTTTGCAAGGGGTATGCTCAATAAGAAGGTGTAGACTTTGAAGAAACTTTTTCTCCTGTAGCCAGACTTGAAGCCATAAGAATGTTTCTTTCTTTTTCAAGCTTCCAACAAATCAAAGTTTATCAAATGGATGTGAAATTTTCTTTTCTCAATGGGAATCTAGAAGAAGAATTTTATATAGAACAACCAGAAGGATTCATTTTGGGAAATGATGAAAAACCTGTTTGTAGACTTAAAAAGGCTCTATACGGTCTCAAACAAGCTCCAAGGGCATGGTACTATCGTCTTGACAAATATCTTCATCAACAAGGATTTTCAAAGGGATCTGCTGATAGAAACTTATACACAAAAACTGAAAATGACAAACTATTGATTGTGGTTGTATATGTTGATGATATCATTTTTGGAAGTAATGAAGAGTCTATGAGTCAGAAATTTTCTTCTGATATGCAGCAAGAATTTTAAATGTATTTACTTGGGGAGCTAACATTCTTTCTTGGCTTGCAAGTGCAACAAGAAACATATGGCATATTCTTATCAGAATCAAAATATCTTAAGAAAATCTTAAAGAAGTATGGCATGGAAGATTGCAAACCAGTAAGTACACCAATGATAACCAGATGTAATCTCAGTTCTAATAATGATTCCCCTACGGTGAATCAACCAGAATACAAATCTATGATAGGAAGTCTACTTTATCTCACTGGGACAAGACCAGACATTATGCATGCAGTTGGGATTTTTGGACGATTCCAAGCTAATCCAAAAGAGTCTCACCTTCAGGCTGTTAAAAGAATATTCAAATATCTACAAGGAACTTCAGACTTTGGAATATGGTATCCAAAGAATGATGATATTACTCTTCATGCACACACTGATGCAGATTGGGCTGGAAATGTTGATGATCGGAAAAACACCAGTGGTGGTGCATTCTATATGGGGCCTCGGTTAGTATCTTGGTTCAGCAAGAAGCAAAGCTCTATTACCTTATCTACAACAAAAGCAGAATATGTGGTTGTCGCATCATGTTGCACTCAACTTCTCTGGATGATGCAAACCTTACAAGACTTTCAAATCAAATTTTCACCTCCTATCTCTATTATGTGTGACAATACAAGTGCCATCAGTATCTCAAAGAATCCTATTATGCATTCCAAGACCAAGTACATTCCCATCAAATATCACTTCTTACATGAACAAGTGCTTGAACAAAAGGTGAAATTAGAGTATGTTCCCTCCAAAGAACAAGTTGCTGATATATTTACCAAACCTCTACCCGGGGAAGCATTCGAATATCTCAGACAGAAACTGGGAGTAGTCTCGGCCATGTAGAAGATCGGATCTACTTAAATACATAATATTAAATTGGATGTGAGGGGCTATTAGGCATCTCTGAATGCACGGGCTAAGGGGGAGCATTGGTCATATGAAAAGTATGCATTAGAAGATGTAGCATGATCTTAGGGGAAGGATGGTATTTTCAGTTCAAAGGATCTTGATCAACTCTTTGCCAAAAGGGGCTTCTATAAGACAATCAGAAGAAGAATATTGCCATCAATGCCAAAGGGGGAGATTTTTGGAAATATTGTCATTGATGGCAAAGGAAGTGGCAAAGGAATTGGCATATGAAAAAATAACTAGGAACAGAGAAAAGAATTGTTGCAGAAAACAAAGGCCAGCAGAGAAGAACAGAGATAGAGTGCATCTACAGAGAGCAGTATCAGTCAAGGAGAAAACTGAATTCTATAGGAAGTATATTTGAGTCCTTGTGGAAATAATTTATGTTTGAACATAGGTATGCATCCTAACGGAGGATAATTGAAATCCGTGATAAGTAAGAAACCCTATGAAGGATTAATGGTGCTCTGTATTTTGTTCGAGGAACTGATGTTAATACAGTCGAAAATGTATCCAAACTCGTAGACAGTGGAGTTATATATTCGTTGAATATATGATATGAACAAAGTTATGGTTTTAAGCTCCACGTGGAAGGGTCTACGCTATTAGTAAGGAACTGACGGGCTTTCATGGAGAAAGGAATAAGGAGCGAAAGAAAATCAGTTATAACATGGAAGAACTAAAACAGAGTATTTGGCATTGAACTCTCGGTAGAAAACGGACTATCCCTTTGGAATCATGAACGGAGCCTACAAGAAAAGAGGTAGAATGTAACAAAAGGAAGTGCGACGGAACCCTACGTGGAAGAGTGCAACCGTGACCGAGTGAACAGTGAAGACAGTTTCCGAGTTTCACCGCACCACCTTTCGGTGATAGGCGGTATTTCCTGGTTGGGGAGAGATTCCATAGAAACGTTGACACGTAGAAAAGGTGGAGCCACGAAAACCGCTATCAAAGCGCACCATCGCACGTTAATGTTTGACCAAAGAAGTCAAGTGATATTATTAAACGCCGTTGATTTGGGAAGGGGTCATCGAACGGTGTTCTTTTGCTATAGATGGGCGAAACTTACCCAAAGTACGGTGCGCCATTGCATGTTATCATTTGTGCATCATCAACGAACTATATTCGTCGGATCATATGAATACTGAGCAATGTGCTCTTCGCTGTCAGATGGAAATGATCATTAGTAATGGGCCCCAGTTTTAAACTATATTGATTGGGCCGTCGATTATGTTTGTGGGGCCAGAACCAAACGTCTATTTAAAAGCCATTTGATAAAAGCGCTAGTTATTAATATAAAGTTCTATTATATATTTAATTGCCAAAGGTTGTGAATAATATTTATTTATCAAATTCCACGAATTTGATAAATAAAATTCCAATAAAAGAAAGAAAACCATCAGCGGCACGTTAAGGTTACTTAACCTTGGCTATAGTATTATTTGGCGGAGATAAATATTACCTTTGGGACGATTGGTGCATAGAAGAATGAAGATTTGGATTTCAATTTGGATTGGTTCGATTTTTAATATGAATACCATTAGCGGTTGAGTGGTTTTCTGCTCATGGTATTGATAAAGGCTAAACTATATAAGGAGAAGAGGATTAGACTACAGAGTGTGGGTGAAAAGGTGGTTAATAACTAAATCTCTTTAAGAGATATTTGCATATATGATGCACCTATGGATATGATCTAGAAATGATAAATCTCTACGATGATCAGCAAAAGAAATAGACTTGACAGAAGACTGATGAAGAAATAGAAGAAATCTGGTGTATCTGAGGGTTGAGGCATTCTGTATGAAATAGGAGGTATCCTGCCAATAGAAGCTGGTGTTAAAATCAGGGGGATGGAGCTCCCATCCAGTAGTGGTTGGAGAAAGAGAGAAGGTTGTAGCCTTTCTGCAGGTGGGTGCCTGCGTGCTGGTATAAGTCTGTGCCATCATAAAATTGTAAGAAGTTTTATTTATAATAAATATTGATGACTAAGATAACAACAACGGTGGTTTTCTCCCGAATTGGGTTTCCACCTTAAATACTGGTGTTCATATGTGTTTGATGGTTTATTATGTTATTTCTGTTCATACTTGTTGCTTACTAAATATCTGATGAATGAATGATGATCTAAGTAAAGATATAATAATATCTCTGGACATACAAGTTGGACTCAGTAAAGTGGCATATAGTTTTAAAAGAAATAAAAAGTAAAAAAATTTCAGTCAGCTCTAAATACTGATTCACCCCCCTCTCACTATTTTTCCCAACAATTGAAAGTAGTTATGATACTGGAATATCATTATTCCTTATAGAAATTATCTTGGTTACCGTATAACCATCCCATGCATTTATAACGCAATAGTATTTACATTTGTTATCATTAAATCCTTATAGAATAGAACTTATTAATCTTTCCCACTTTCACAGATATATTTTGTATTTCCAAATTTATGCATAACTATTTAAGTATGATTTCAAAATATGAATGTCCCTTCTTTCTATAAATACTTCAAATTTATTCTATACTATTATTAACCAATTTCGAAATATATCTTCTTCTCTAATTTGCAACCCTCAGTTCGATTTTATATAATTATGCCAAATTTGTTTAACAGTGCAGTTGACTAGAATTCTAGCGATAAAGAAATTCTTTATTTCTTCTCCTGCATCATTAAGTTTGATTACTTTGACATTTTTGATTCTTTATATATATATATATATATATATATATATATATATATATATATATATATTTTATTTTCAGGATTATTTCTGAATCCTATATACAATTAATACCAGCGCCTTCGAATATTCACTTAATTTCTAAAGTTTCTGCTTCATTTTCCTCTGTTTAGAACAAGACGATTTAAAGATACAACATAGTACATATTTAACAATACAATATATACTTGTTCCAATTCTGCATGCTATTTTCTATTCCAGAATGTCGTTTTAGATGCACTACACAATATATAAACATATACTAAGTCAACTAACATACTAAATTATCAGTTTCTTGTGAGGTACCTTACCTCAAATCTAAACCCAGTGTTGGGTTTAGAAATTCTGAGATGTGTTCCTCTACAAAAATATGTCATACAACAAGACAAATTTTACTATTCCTACTATAGTAATCTTTGTTAAATGTATATACCCGCAACTGGAACATGTAACTCCTATTCTACTAACCTCAAACACATATTTAAATTCAAAATTTTCATAATACATGGTTACAACATCTAATTTTAAATCCAATATCATTTCAAAAAAATGTGCATACCACTTGGCTCTGACTAGTTACCTCCCAACCATAGATTTCTCTCTCTGTAACTCACCCATGAGAAGAGATCCTTTGCTCTAGCTATAGAAAACCCTTTGTTTATCCTGAAATACCTTATTTAAGCTTTGATTTCCCATCATGTTTCCATTAACTGCGTCCAATTAATTCAGGATGATTTATTCATGTTTTCCCTAGGCTTTCTCTCAGTTTCTTCCACAAAGGTACTTTTAAAGCTATCTTTTTCACTTTTCCAGCTTTATTCCACTTCTTCCCAATACTTTCCTCTTTATTGGTGTAATTAGATATTTATCTCCAAATATAATTTTATTATTTTTCTTTATTCCTTCCAAGGATTTCTGGAAGTTGTGGGAAAGTCTTATCACCCTATCCATCCCCATGGTCTGGGTTTTCAGATTTCAAGTCTCAACCTAGTCATTACACATAATTTTTCCATTTTATTTTATTTATTTAAAATAATAAAGTAAAACCACACAAGTGTTTTCCATTGGGGTCCACCATACCCTTTTGAACTTCCTTAATTATCAAATAAAAGCATAACAACCTGGGGTATTACATTTTTTTTACTTTTGGGAAAGGTTCAATTCCCATGAAATCTTAGCCTTTAAAGTTATAGGAAATACTTTACCTAGTTTTCGAAATTAGGGTTTCATCCATAAATATTATATTCAATAGTATTGTGATTCATGTAAATTTAATTTCATCAAAACCTATGCCTATGTCCTCCAATTTTAAAAGAAATATGAGGGGTGCACTAAAATTACTCTTATACCCTACAGAAAAAAATGAAAAATATTTCTCTTGGATACTTGGAGGGGTAGTAGGTGCATGAGGAGTAATCATATACCGTAGGGAAAAAAATTAACACTCTTTTCTTTGGGACGTGCACCAAAAAAAAAAAAAAAAAAGTAAGAAGCAAGTGAAGGGCTATGCTCTCTTCTAGAGGATTCTCCAATTCCATGTTATAAACCTCAAAAACTTGATAATGATTGGGGCTTCAATATAATACCCCTATTTACAACATTTATATTGTGTGAATATATCTAAGGTTTAGGTGAATCAAGGGAATAATTATGTATAAACATATTTAGTTTGAAATTAATAAATCATTGTGAATTATGGCTAAGAGCAAGGATTAACAATATGATTTTTAAGTGTAAATGTAAATTTTTTTAATTAAAATTCTTATTTAAGAAATAATTTTACAAATATATAAATACTATAAAAAATTCTGTGTCAAATTACTACATCATATTATATCATATCAATTGTTTAGACAATCTTTCTAAGGATGTTGTAAAATGTAACATGATTTATTGAAGCGTTGTTTTAATTAATATATTCTTATAGATTAAGAATTAACTTCATAGTTTTGTGTCAAAACATTATATTGTAATATTGGTTTATATACTTACTTTATAAATGTCATAAAAATATCATATAAATATTATATATAAAAAGATATTTAAAAGACTAAATAAGTTTTTTTTTTTTCTTTTTAAACAAAATTATTAAGGATATGGATATGGAATTGGAGTCAAGAAAACATATACATTAAGGAGATATGTGTAATTAATATATATATTTATAAATAAAAAATTAATAATAACAAAAAAAATATTTTCAATAAAAAAAAAAAAAAATTATTGATTATTTATATATAATTCTTCATTATTTCATATATAGTTGAGAGATAGACATGTAAAAATGAATTTATTTATACTACATGATGTGTAATTCATTCTTTGTTTAGTTTACATGTAATATTTAAAATGAAAATATATTAATAACAAACAATTGTTTTAATGTTAGCCATAAGTAAAACATTTCAACATCCATATTAAACAACATTTTATATCAAATTTATATATACAAAAATAAAAAAATTTATGTTAAAAATATTTTATATTTGTAATTTTCATTATGATATTCATATGTAATTTCTTCCATTCTTAATATGGAATTGATATATTTTAATGTGTGTTATAAATCAAATTTTCCAATATAAATATTTAGCAAAATATTTTAACATTAAATATTGATAACAAAAAAAGTTTATTGTGGGTTATGTTCATAAAATATTTCAATATATATATATATATATATATATATATATATATATATAGAGAGAGAGAGAGAGAGAGAGAGAGTCTTTCTAATTCGAGATACGAGAGAACAAAAATCACTTGGGGTGAAAATATTTCCCCATGTTTTGTACTCAAAAGCATGTTTGTATCTTGAGGGATTTGATCCATCTTTGTCATGATAGATCCATAATTTAGATGGATCTATGTTGGTATTTATATATCTGAGGTAAATATTTTCAAATATTTGACAGTTAAATACTATCTAATCTATGTTTATAATAGGTTCAATCTAATGATGGAGAGTGTGGATTTTGTTACTATTCGGAAAGGTTCAATTCCCATTAGGGATTAATGCTTAAAGCTATAGGAAAAACTTCAGGTAGTTTTCAGACTTATGGTAAAGTCCATAGAGATTACTTTCAATAGTCTTGTGATTCATGCACATATGTTCATAGAATATTGTGCCTATATCCTTCAATTTTTAAAAGAGAGGTGTGAGGTGCATTTAAAAAACTACTCGTATACCATAGCGAAAAAATAAAAACTCTTTTTCTTAGGTACATGTAGGGGTGGTAGGTGCATGAGAAATAATCATATAATCTATGGAACAAAATGAACACTTTGATACACACACACACACACACACACACACACAGATATATATACTGAGAGAGAGAGAGAGAGAGAGAGGCTCTTTATAATTTGCGATATGACAGAATTAAATCACTTGGGGTGCAAATCTTTCCCGATGTTTTGTACTCAAAAATATGTTTGTATCTTGAGGGATTTGATCCCTCTTTTTCAAGATATATCCATCATTCAGATGGATATATGCTGTTATTTATACATCTGAGGCAAATATTTGCAATATTTGACAATAAAATAGTATATAGTCTATGTTTATAATATGTTCAATCTAATGATGGAGATTGTGGATTTTCTTACTATTGGGAAAGGTTCAATTCCGATGAAGGATTAGCCCTTAAAGTTGTAGGAAAACCTTTAGGTAGTTTTCAAACTTATGGTTGCATCAATAGAGATGACATTCAATAGTATTGTGATTCATGCACATATAAGTGCATCAAAGCATATGCCTATGTCCTTCAATTTTTAAAATAAGAGTGTTAGGTGGATTAAAACTACTCTTATACCCTAGAGAAAAAATGAAAACTCTTTTTCTTTGGTACTTGGAGGGGTAGTGCGTGCATGATAAATAATCATATACCATAGGAAACAAAATAAACACTCTTTTCTTAGGGACTTGGAAAAACAAAAATAAGCAAGTGGAGGCTTATGCTCTCTTCTATAATATTCTCCAAGTCCAAGTTCTAAACCTCCAAACTTTGATAATTATTAGGGCTTCTAACATAATAATATATTAATTGATCTATAAAACCTACATAATAACAATAAATTCAAAAATATTGTAAGTTTACTATATCGAACTCAATAAAAATAAACATTCTGCCCACTATGTCCTAATACATTGAGCAAATAGAAAATATAATCTCCTTATCAATCAGAATGACTCTGTAGAGCATAGAATTATTAGAGTGAATGATATTTTTCATTATTCCTTAATTTTGATTAATCAATTAATAGAGGGTCTTAATGAAAAAAATTAACCTAACCATGGACTTAGAAAATTTTAGGCACTAAGGTTGTCTCATGCATGAGATTAATCCAATTAGGTGCTCTCATTCCTTAGTTTTTCCCATGTTCGAAGGCCTTAGACATTTTTTACTATTTTATATCTCCCGCATTAATTATATTCGTAACATTTTTTATATAATCATTCAATAATTTGTGGAAAGGGGTATAATTATGAGTATAATGTGAGTTATAATCAAGGGAATGACGTATACTTCAAGTGCTACATCTGCTCCCACTATGAAGTTGTGGGATTTTGGTAGAGGAATCAATTGTGGATTTTAATGAAATTTATGCACGCGTGAGGGAAGAGGTCATCCTGCATGATGCAAGGGAATTGAAAAAAAAAATTATGGGTAAGAGAAAATCACAGGTGGAATATGATGAAAAATATGGAGAAATAGAATACAATTACAAGTAAAAGGTATTTGCATCACAATAATAGTTAGATGAACCATGTAAAGGAAATAATAGTTTACTAAACAAGTAGTTGTAGTGGCTAGTGACTTATGTATTTCGGTGGATTGTTATTATTTTATATGGATTTCATCTTATATTTGCGTTTACAAATAAAAAAAGTGAAATTGGAGAAAAATATATACTTAGATAAACTAGATTTCTAATTGTGGTGTAACTAGCACAACCGAATTTATTAATATGGTTGATATATGCCTATAGGAATTTATCAATCACATTAATAATTATTAGATGTATAGTATTAGATGTGTAGTGTTAATGTGCATATTAGAGATTAATTATTTGTACTCATTAATAACTATATAGATAATAACATACTTATATAACAATAACAAAATGAATATAAAGTTATAATATTACTAACAATATTTATTTGTCTCTCCCTGTTATCTTAATGATTAATATACATTTATAAACCTATTGATATTATGACCAATATATTTTATACATAATGATATATTTATGAACAATTCCAATATAACAATATTAAATTCGAAGATTAAATAAATTATTATAAGCCCTAATATTATAAAATCCAGCATTATAAACCCTAATATGAATATTATACCAATAACATTGACATTGTAAACCTTAGAATAAATATTTTAAACCACAGGATTAATATTATAAATGACATCATTAATATTATAAATGGTAATATTAAAAAACACCATATTATATACTCAACATTAAAATTCCGAAAAAAAAGAAAAGATGCAATATCACAAACCCATGGGATTAAGACTATAAACCCATGGGGAAATAAATGTAATGGTTTAATTTTATAAACTCAATGGAAAATAAACACAAGGGAAAAATATGAAACCCTAAAATTAATAATAATAAACCCAAAGGAGAATAATTGCTAGGAATTAATTTTATAAACTCAACTCAAAATAAACTGAAAGGAAAGATATTAAAGGTTAAGATTAATAAAAAAACCCAAAGGATTAATATTATAAATCCAATGAAAAATAAATTAAATTGAAAAAACACTAAACCCTTGAATAAAAATGTTACATTATTAATAAGAAAAATGTGATAAATCATGATATTAAACTTCAATATACACGGCAACACCATCAAGACCAATATTATAAGACCTAAGATTAATATCTGAAACCATAAAGTTGTAAACTCTAATATTTGTATTATAAACTATAATAACAAACCCAAGATATTAATGATATAAAGAGAAGTGATTAATTTTATAAACCCTTGCGAATAATAGATCCAATAGATTAATATTAAAAACCATTAGAATTAATAAACCTAAACGATTAATATTAATATTAATATTAATATTATAAACCGTAAAATTATAAAACCCAATATTATAAATTCAAATATTAAAAATTGAACATTTCAAAACCCCTATACTAAATGTGATATTATAAACACAATATTAAAAACCCCAATAATAAAACACAAAGTATTAATATTATAAACGTCACGGAAAATAAACCCAAGAGATTAATATTATATACCCAAGGGAAAAAAAATAAAAAAATATTAAACCCTAGGATTTATACTATAAACCAAAGGGATTATAAACCCTAGGATTGATGTTATAAACTTAAGGGATCAAAAACCTAGATATTAGTATTATAAACCTTACGATTATAGAACTTAAGGTTATAAACCCTAAAGAATAATTTTATATATAAAATAATGTGATGTTGATATTAATGACACAAATTTAAATATAATATAAATATAAATATAAATATTAAAAAATAAGGGATTAATATTAAAAGCTTAAGGGATGAATGAATATAAGTGATTCACATTACAAACCCAAGTGATTGTTAAACCTAAGGAGTTATGAATATTATAAACCTAAGGATTGATGTTATAAACTTTGTGGATTATAAACATACGTGATTAATTTCTTTGGATGCGGGTGCTTGCTAGTGAGATCATGTGCCACGGGGCTGCCATGTGGAGGGATGCTTGGCTGCCCCATGTGACCACACATAGTGACCAGAATAATGTTAAATGTTTTCGTGAGGGAGTGGTAAACTCAACCTCCACCACCTTCACTTCGACGTACCAACTTTGTAATGCATTAATGTCGCGGGCCATGGCCATTAAGCCCGCCACCTATGTTCATTCATCCTCACTTTGACCCTCTGTCTTGCTCTTAGTGCATCTATCTATTAATCTCCCTCCACCTCTGGTGTAGTGTCCTCAATCTTCCTGCCTCAGCCTCCCCTCCAGAGGAATTTCTTCTCCTATGCTCTGCACAACTCCCTCCAGGCCCTGCAATTCTGCTCTATGAACATCAATGCCTAGTCGTCATAGAATGAGGTGAGGAAGGGCTAGATGACGTGGCCTTCATTCTTTTCCTCCTCTGTCGCTATCCCAGGGATGTGACTTAAACCTTACTATTGGCTGGGATGAGCAAACATGAATTCCCCTGTCATATTGACCACCTAGCTCTCCCTGCAGCTCCCTACAGCTCCTTCTATGACACTAGAAAGCTCCCACAGCAATAAAAGCCCACATAAATCCACCATTCCACTTGATTCTTCTTTCATCCCTTGCAAGATGAAGGCTTCCTCGGTGCAACCGGCCTTAAGAGGTAACAAGGAATCTAGTGGCAACATAAGTAATAGTGAAGGCAACAACTCGGGCCATGAGGTAGAGAACAAGCTAGAACACTCTAGGCTGCAAGGTGCCTCCTCTGAGAAGCTTGACTCTCCAGCGTCGCCACATTCCCAATCTTCTAGCCACGTGCCAAGCAAGAAGACCGATGATGGTTACTATGTTTGCTGAATTGAGGAAGAAGTTCCTACCTTTGGAAATAAGAATGAAGGTTCACCTTACTCTCATTTTCTTAATTCTCTCTAGTATTCTCATGTTTTGGAATTGTCTACTCTTGGACTCATGTTTAATTTTGGTCACTAAATTTGTTGGTTTACTGCTTCGGGTAGCAGTTCCTCTTTGGATTTTAAGGACTGGTTTGCACACTTGGGGAAGTCCAACTCCTATTCAAAAAATAATGAAACTTCCCTCTTGATTGGACTCATTATATCCATAGGAAGAGACTTGTAATTTTTTGTTTTATATGATATAATTGAACTAGTCAAACTTAGAAAAAAAACATATGCAATCAATAAAGCCAATGGATTAATGTTATAAAACATTGTGATTAGGAACCCAAGGGATTAATATTATAAACTTGAGGGATTAATGAACCCAAATAATTATTGATATTCTAAACCCAAGGGATTAGTGAACAAAACTAATTATTAGTATTTAAACCAAAGGGATTAATAAACCCAATAGATTAATATTACAAGCCCAAGGGATTAGTAAGCCCAACATACTAGTATTATAAACCTATAGGATTAATCTTATAAGATTTAATATTACAACGTATAAATCCAAGATATTAATGTTAGACTAAAAATAAATCCGAAACTAAATCTAACAATTTAACATTAATATTAAGCCAAAAATATTAAACTCTAAGGGAGGGGATTAATAAATGCAAGGAAATTATATTGTAAACCCAAATGATTATAAACCTAAGAGATTTAAATTAAACCCTAGGATTAATATTATAAACCTTGTTAATGATTGTATATTCTAGAAATATGAACCCATAGATTAATAAACACAAGACACTAACATCATAAAACCAAAGGACTAATGAACCCATGGGAATAAAATTAAACACAAAGAATTAATATTATAAATCCAAAGGATATAAACCATAAGGTAAATAATAATCCCTAAATAAGCATTAAAACCTAAGATAAACATTATCTCTTAGGATCACATTATAAGCATATCTAATTACTAAACCCAAGGGATTAATATCAAAACTAGAGGGAATAACTTTACAACTGAAGATAAATATTAAATCGTAGGAACATAAGCCCTAAGACTAATAAACTAAATAGATTAATATTATAAACCCAAGGGATTATAAACTAAAATAATTAATATTAAACCATAATATTAATATTATAAACAATAGGATTAAAATTAAACCATAGGAATATAAACTATATAATTAACATTATAAATCGTAGGAACAATATTATAAACCCAAGGGATTGCTAAACCAATTGGATTAATATTAAACCTCATAAGTATAAACCCTAATATTAATATTATGAACCTTATGATTAATATTGTAAACCCAAGATATTAATATATAAATTGAAGGAATTAATAAATCTAAGTGATTAATATTATAAACCCAAATAATACAAATATTAAACTTTAATTTTATAAACTAAATATTAAAAGACCCTAATATTATAAAGCTTATATTGAGCCTGAGTTTTGTAACATTGAATAATTACAATATAATGTAATCTTGCCCTAATGATTGTTAGAATTATTTTCATATTGAGACAATGTTTTGCATGTAATGTGATTTTGGATAAATATTTGTACGATCCCAATTTTACAGTATTAAATCGTTGATATTATAATTTGAAGGGACTAATAATCCTAGGGGATTAATACTAAAATTACAAGCGATTCTAAACCCATGGGAATAATATTAACCGAGGGGATTAATATTATAAATCCAAGGAATATAGACCCTAAGATAAATATTATAAACCATAAAAAAAAATTTTTACCCTAATATTAATATCACGAACCTTACAATTAATTTTATAAGCCCAAAGGATTAATATATGTTATATTTTTGTATGTTTGGTAGCACCTTTCTGTTCATTAGTAAATAAAAGCAGGTTACATCATGTAATATATTCAGTGACCTCAGCCTGCCCGAAGGAAACCAAATTTACTGGCCTCTTTAATCTGACTCCTATTGTCAAGTTCAAAAAATTTCAGAAATTTCATGTTGTTATATAAAACCAAAAAAAAAAGGGTGGTGAGTCACCACCCCTACCACCCCACCCGACCACGTACTATATAAAAAAAATAATATTCAAAATGGGCGGACGGGCCATGACCCCCATCAAAATCCATGTTGCACCACTGAATGCAAAACAAATATGTGGTGGGGTGGTCGACGGCAGCCCCGCCACCCGAACCACCATGGCCCTTATATATCCATATAAAATCATGGGTGGTGGGGCTTGACCTGCCCAGCCGAAATGGTCAGCCCATTTCCTGGGCGCGAACACCAACCACTCTCCAACATATACACAACCATGCCATAAGATGTGGGGAGCGGGCCACCAGTCTGGCAGACCCGCTACCCCTGACATATGTAAAAATAAAACTACGTTTTAAATAGGAGGGGTGGGTTTTGACCCCCTGACGCCTCCTCAACCATTCATCCATTTTTCCAACTTGTGCAACGTCTCACGTTGGAAAATCTGCCACCTAAAATTTATTTAAACACTCATTCCTTAGTGCACCCAAGCAGAGGTTGTAATGTCCCCAATTTCTATGCTTTTATTAGACATTTGAATAAGTCCAAAAGGGTAGAGTGGACTCCAATGGAAAAGAATTGTGTGCATTTATTTTATTATTTTAAATAAAATGGAAATCAATTGTGCAATGACCAGATTATTATTAGAGATCTGGAAACCGAATCCATGAGGATGGATAAGGTTCATCAGACTTTCCCCAGCCTCCAAAAATCCTTGGAGGAAATAAATTAAATATTAAAAATTAGATTGGAGATAAAAATATAAAATTCTACCTCATTGAAGAGGAAATTACTAGCAAGAGGTGGAATAAATCTAGAAAGAGGAAATGCTAGCTTTACAGTACTTTTGTGGAAGAAATAAAATGAAAGCCTACATACACAGGAAATCAACTTCCTGATTTAACTGGACATAGTTAAGGGAAACAGACTGATGGGAAAGCAAGCTTAAATAAAAAGATTCAAGATAGATAAGAGGTTGTCTATTTCTGGAGAATTTGATCTCTACTCAGGGGGAGATGTGGAGAAAGATCTCAAAGGTTGGGTGGAACCTAGTCTAGCTTAAGTGGTATGCACTAGTTAATTTCATTTTAACCTATAATCTAGTTTGTTATGAATTTGCTGGTGAAGTAAGATAGTATATATATATATATATATATATATATATATATATATATATATATGAACTTGTTGAAATCTGAATATGAGTATATGCTATGGAATTAAGGTTAAGTAGAAATAATTGTGGAAGGTCTCTACATTGAACAGGTTTGACTATAATAAATATAGCATGTTCTGTATTGATGTACACACATAAATCTGACGAGTACCAAATCTCATAAGCTCTAAACCTTGTTGAAGGCTTATATATGAGGCTAGGTAACTCTCAAGAAATTGTTATGGTATTAATATTTCTATTCTAGTATTACCTTTCCAAGTTGTAAATTTTATTGTGAAAAAATTACAAAATGGAAATAAGTATGCATGAGAGATAAATGAATACACAGTATAGTCAAGAAAATTATTATATTGTAGTACTATTAGGTAAGAAAATTCATTTACTCATAATTACTAGACATAAAAGGAAACATATTTGTTCAAGATGTATTCATACATTAGAACTATAAGTGAAATCATAACTAGAATGAAAGTACTATAATGCAATTCCAACAATCTTTCATTGGAAAAGAAAAGATCTATTCCATATAGTACATAGTCATGCATTTATAAAAGTCACATGTATACGTCAAAATTATACAAAGAGGGAATCTTTCCCTTTATATGAAACTCTAAAGGCCCTCGATATTTTACGCAGATTTTGATTGTAAGAAATCCTAATGAGTAACTGGATCAACCTAGATAGAAATAGGTCCACAAATTATGATCGATTTCAAAAGGTTAGTAGACTTATAATAACCCCGAAATACGTGATATATAAAAATACCTACAAAATAGAAAAGCATCATTTAGTTCTGGTATAAACATTAGTGAGTAATAATAGACAAAAAATAATCAAAATACTAAGATGATCACGTTAGCTCCATATATATATTATGTCCAACCTGCAACGAAAAGAACGAAATTAGTCATGGCCGAGAAGCAAAAATGTATATTCCAAGTCCTCTACCTTTAATTTAAAACTAGTATAAAAAAATTATCAGAGTATTGCTAAAATAGAAATTCGACTTAAGGAAATAGCCCTTTTCCTACAAGGTATTAAAGTTAGAAACATCTTAAATATTCATATAGAAGTTGAATTATATTCACCTAGAAATACCAATGTGTACGCATAATGAACAAGGAACATAAAACCTTCGTAGAGAGTAAGCCAAATTTAATTCGGGGTTAAATAATATTATACATAATGATTTAAGTCTTTAAAAAAAATTAACATTCTCTTTAAGGGAGAATGAAAGTTTCAAACCAGTAGTTCCAAGTATGGATGCTATGATAAGTACCAACTAATTCAAACACCAGTAAGAGGACCTTTTTGTGGAACCAGCAGGTAAATTCCACTTATCGATAAAGACAAGGACAAAACCAATGACTGTAAATTAAATTGACAATTTTAAATGAGAGAACGTTGACTATGAATTTACCTATATTTGCATATGGCTCTCGGATGATAAACCAAGGATAAGGTGGATACATTCTAGTTGGCCATCTACGTTTCATATACACACTGTTAGAGTATGCCTAGCTCAAGGAAGATCATTTATAAATGAAATTGAAATTTAATACCCTTTGGTGAAAAATATAAACAGTGGTTTTCACACAAAACAAACATTTAAAATTTAGCGTGAACAGTATTAGGAGAGGTCTATGGAAGAATTCCATGTCCTACATGTTCGTATGAATTTTCCCAAGTGAAATATAATGGCAAGTTTATTCATGTAGACTAGTAAGAAACTTTGAGAGTGAAAGACACAAACCCCAAAAGGAAAATGAAGATTTCAAATTGACAGTATAATTAGATATACATTGAAATCCTTATGGATAGATACAAACAAATAACAGGAATACAAATTATATACCATAGGAAACTAAAGGTATGTGTCAATTGCATAGAGGAGATACTAATAGATCTTATGAGCTAAAAAGTAAATGAGACTTAGGTCCGGGAGTTACCTGTAGTTTCAGAAATTTGAGAAATTCTTACCCGAAACTCATCCAATGAGAGAACAACCCCAACGTTGTGAATCTGGTCAGGCACATGAAAATGATTAGCACCAAATAGAAGTGCCAAACCATGTATCCCAGTTATCAAACATGAAAATGAAGTTCATAAAAGTAGCAGTGCGGATCTCTCACCTGGACAAAGTGTGAAGGTAACACTACAAGAAAAAAGCACATTGGTGAGGGTCATGCTTGTGACGGACATGCAAGAATTAGTCACCAATCTGACTAGTGATCAGCGGCAAAAGCAAGTGTGCTGGTGTATATAGTGATGGTCTTGTGGTGAATCATAAAGACATTATAAATGACACTTTTGTGTTGAGGTTATTTAAAGGCCGTCCTCTAATTCTCTCTTTAGTGACACTTATTGGCCAGGCTTTTAATGACCCTCACGTGCTCTTTTTGTTGTCTTTTTAATTGTGATTAAAATGTAATCATCATTCGATCATTAACGTCAACATTAAAAAGTATATAAAGTGATGGTCCTTTATGGTCCCAAATCACCAAGCATTTGAATGAAGCCACTTTTTGGTGAGGGTCGTTAAAAGGCCCATCACTAATAATTCTCTCTTTGGTGACACTTCTATTCAGCAGTTTTAATGACCACACTCACAAGTATCGTTCGTGCTTTGGTGGCGATTAAGAAAAAATGGCCGTCATCATTGATCATTCGAATGAGTTTTTGATGATGCTATGTGCCTGTTAATATATTTTTTGTCAAAAGTTAACGATTTAATACCATTATTGTGGAGTATTTTTTATAATATGTCCAAAGCCATAGTGGTTAGGGTCAGTGAATTTTTTAGAAGTAATTAGTGTGTATCATTTCCCTCAAGTAATAACTAGTCGAATAGATATTTTCTATGAGTCAACAAATGATTCATATATATTAAGTTTATTATCTAGAAAAATCCCTTTAGATAAAGTTCCACTATTGTGTGTAGGAAATATATTATTTAATACATAATCAAGCTTTGACAATTCTATTAATGAGAAAGACCTAACGATCCTCACCAATCTGGGCATGCCTTAAATTAATGCTTTGGCACACACTAACATTTCTTAGCACCCCACATGTATTGGAACATCTTTGTACCTATAACATCTTGTGATGACACTTACGCCCAAGCACATGGTGACATGCGCTAGCACAACATCGAACTCTGCTAACATGTGTTGGCATGCTGCATATAGTCCCTAGCATGCCCCGGAACACCTTGGTTGAATGCATTGACATACATTAGCACTTGGCACACAATGCCACTTGGCATGTATTGGGACCTATTATTAGTGTGCCTAGCATGCCCCTTTTCAAAAAGATAAAGTCTTGACTTATTAACCCTCTTATTGGTTCTTCCTTTTTTTTCCTTGACACATATTGACATACCCTGGTCCCCTGCACCACATCCTTAGCACCCAGCATGTATTGGCATATCTTGGCACTATTAATTGGCACATGATATAATTAGCACACCCTAGAACTCCTAAGCACACTTTGGGAATTATTGACATGCCTTGATATTCCCTAGCATGCCTTACCAATGCTTAGCATAACTTGTCAGTCCCTCCTTGGCATGACAACTAACACTCATTAACACTAGTCTCTGGTGCATGTTCCTCATATTCATTAACTTTCATGAATTTTTACTTAGTGCTCCCTTAATGTTTTTTCCTAGTAATCCTTAACACTCATGAACATGCATTATCACTCTCTAGCACACTTTAGCACTCTTCAACATTCCCTTCCACTTCATAACATGCATAACACTAGTTCTTGACACATATTGGCGCTGGGCACGTGTTGGTGCTTGGAAAGTCTTAGCATGTGTGGAATACGTTGAGATGCCTTGGTATGATTTGGCATGGTTTAATATTAAATTTATTTGTGATTATCAGTTGTTGGAAAGTAGATGAGAAGCAACAAAGGAATACTTGGCACTTAGAATGCACTAAGAATTTGCACTTGGCACCTATTGTTGCCTAGTGTTGGTGTGCCTAGCATGCCCCTCTTGGAAAAGGTAAATTGATGACTTATTAACCCTCTTATGTGTTCATTTCCTTGTAGTTTAACTTTTTTCTCCCTTTTGTTGTCTTGACATTCCCTGACACACATTGACACACCCTTGCACATCTTGGCATGCCTTATCACTTGGCACATATTAGCATGTTTGACATGTATTCCCACTATCTGGCACATCAAGGGGGTGAAGAGAGATGTAGTCATAAAGTAGGTCGAGTACGAGGGCGAGTAAGGGTTGCTAAAGGGAGGTCATGATCATCCTCCAAGAGCAAGATCATCATGTGAGTGTTCAGAAGAATGTTACATACCTTAAGGGTCGGTTTGCGCTAGGAAGTAGGATGGAATATTGTTGGTTCTCTTCTGGCAGATCGAGCTTAAGAGAGGTTTCTCATGAGAATCTGGGCATGTGATTTCAATGGTGTCTTTGTGTGAAGGCCGCATCAAATTTTGAAATGTTGAAATTTGCAACAAGAAATAGTGAGATTGGAAACCAGAAAGGACAAAAAAAATGCACCCACACTGGTGAGGAATTTTGATGCACCAGGAGTGAGGAATGTGGGGCGTCTAATTTATTTTTCCCTTAAATAAATTGGACAATAAATTGTAATTTCATCTCATAACAACTTGTGTTATTTAATTAAGTCATGATGACCGAGTTAGCTCAAGAAATTCAAGTACTTGAGGGTCTAAGATGAGGCATCTAGAGGGATTCTAATATTTTTTGGGTCCAGTTGAAATTGATGCATTAGTGGGGTGCAAGTGTAATTAACTCAATTAAATGCGTTAAAATCAGTTTAACTGGTTCTAACTAAGTTATGAGTTAGCGAGAGGTCCAGTGAATTAAATTAGATTTAATTCACAATGAGTGATCAATCATATAACTGATAATTCGCTATTAATAGTTGTATGCATGTCAGTTTCGAGGAATACCCAGTTGAGACAGAGGTTAAAGGGAACATAACTATCAGTTGTATTCAGAGAAAATTTCCCATGTGAAATTATAAAGTCATTGGAATTCCATAATGGATTGTGCAATCAAGGAAGATTGATTTTCCTAATTAATAAGCAGTTAATTCCCTAGCTAGGATTGTATGAGCAAGGCAGGCTGAAGTAAGGATCAGAATTGGCTAAGTACTAGACTGAGTTTTCCTAGATCAACGGGAGACAATTGACAGAGTGCTGGAGAATCTCATGAGAGATTAATCATTAATGTATTGTTTCATGATTCCTTGACTTAATACACAATAGAGATAGAGGGCCTTTGAGCAGTTTCTTTCCCCAAATACATCATGTTGTTGTGCGATTGATAATTTATTTCTTTTACAAATACTGCCATCACGGACGAATCCAAACATGTTTTTGATGATTCCTTCGAGCCCACATATGTTCTTATGCCAGCTTTTTTAGGTGAAATGTACATCCTCAAGAAACCTGCCTTTATCACATTCCAAGGGTAGTCTCTTACAGGAATTGGACTTGGTTGGAGAGGATAACACTTCTCTCAATCTTTTTGGCTAGAGGAGTCTAGACCCAAGTGCAACCTATTGGTTAAATGCTACTGTTGCCATCAATAGTGAATGATTTCTTCCTTACAAAGAGAGAACATTATCATTGTAGTTAATCTGTTTATCTTGGATGTAACTCTTTTGTTACTGAACAGGCTTGGTACCATCTGTTTTGAATTTCAATTTAAACAGTGTTTCCATCTAGCTTTCCTGCCATATGGAAGTGTGGTTAAGGGCCACATACCTTTTGGCATCAGTTAGTTATACTTCATTCAATTGCATGATGGTTTTTAAGGGCTTGTATCCATGACTAAGGGTTGTGATATGTAGAATGCATGCCCATAATATTTCAAGGCTTTCTGGCTAGAGGTTTACACATTCAAGTAGAACTTCAAATTGATTGTGATCGGTCACTATGGGTTGATATACTATTTTGTTGATCCTGTTGATTTTTACATTGTAATACATGGCTTCTTGTTGCTTGGTATTTGATCTTTCAGGGCTCATTTACTAAACCTGGATCATCATTCATTTTGATTTGCCTTGATTTCATGTTTTCAACTCCTATGGACTTATTTACCTGATTAAATTTTCATCCTTGATGTCATTTTAGAGCCTCCATTTCTTGGAATCAACTTGGCGTTGTTCATGCTTGATGGTATTTTAGAGCCTCCATTTCTTGGAATCGTCTCATAACATAAGAATTCTTTACTTTTGGATAGCTTTACGTGCTTTACTTGACCTTCAAAGTCGAGAATGGTCAACCACTTTTGGGTTATCTACAACTTGTTCATCCCATAGTGTTATTGTTATTGTCTCCGGGCGCTTTAAGACACATTTATTAGACTTGGATTTTCATTTCATCTGCGCAACCATGTCGTCTCCCGGTGGCGGAGGTGTAGGTGAATTCTTACCTCTAGGCTGGTTTGAAAGTGGTGTGGCTGGAGGACTTTGCGAAGCTGCTTCTCTTATCAGACTGTAGACCAATCTATCTCCTTCTAGGTTGGTTTTGTAGTATTTACCACTTTGCATTATGCTCTCGTCCAGATCAGAGGTCATTCACTCTGTATGGCTACACAAAATACTCTTTTCGCATAATAATATCTTGATTAACAATGGTAAGGTCTTTAGAAACTTACCTTGGAACCCCTTGAAGAATCTTCGCTCTACTTCTAAGTAGGTGACAAACTAATCGATGGCAAATTTTGTCACAAATCCTCCTAACACACTGTATACCCAATGGTCTATTGTGCGAGTGATGGTGTTTTCAGTATTTTCTAACTACTGGATTAGTTCGGGGGTCCACTCTGTGACCCGCTCGTCCTTCCAACACTTCTGAAATTCTACCAGTCTTGCGAGCCACTCCTGAAGCTTGATCACAATCATTACAAAGAAGATCTCGTAGATCTCTATAAAAATGTACTTATTCTTCCACTCTTCGGTGGTCAACCTCTCATTGCGGTTTTCTTTTATGGAAAATTCCTGAACTTGCTGTTCAAACCATTCATAAATTTCCTTTCTCTCAGGCTTCCAATACGACCTTGGCATTATCTGACCCCTCTCTCAAAATGCTCCAGGTCCTGGAAACGGGACCATTTGTTGGCTCAAGGGGTCCTGACCCAGGTTCATATGTTCAAGTTTTGCCAACAAACCCCTATACTACTGGCCCTTTCGGTAGTGACCTACTTGCGAAGGCCAAAGTCTCACCCGTTGTAGTATGGGTGGGTGTTGGAACCAGGTTTCCGCACCCTGGGAGAGGGTAGGTAAGTTAATCAGAGCTGCGTTCACCCTTATAGTAACCAGATCTTGTATCACAGAGCCTATATCTACAAATTCCCTTCGCATCCACGTGCGCAACAACAATGATACTCGCAGAAATCAACAGATCAATGATGTCATATAACGATAACGCAGTTATTCCAGATATTATTGAATGAAGTAAAACAAATCAACCCCATATCGCATCATAAATAAGTAACAAAAGTATGTTCGTAGCTTAAATCAATAACACAACATCATATATTAAGTAATCAAACAACAAAGATTCATATCACAATAATTCCAGTGATTCAGATATTCAACAATACTTCCGCATTCATTAATCTTTCAAATCTACTTACAATACCCCAAAACCCAACCTGCGCATACAACAGGATAGAGGCCCTCTGCGCACATAGCAGTAGCAGTCCTTACCCCACAACCCTAACCAAATCTATCGATTCGCACTTAGCAGCAATCTCTTATCATTCTTAGCCTCTCCTACAACTCAAAAAGGTTCAACTACTTATACTATTTTAGCCTATGCATCCAATGGTCCGCAAACCGTGGTTTGCGGACTCTTGGTCTACCCTTGACCCATTTAAAATGCTTTAGGGGCTTTAGCCCACCCCAAAACCCCTGCGTTACACTAAATATAATAAAAAATATACAAAATGGACAAGTTTCGTAGTTTTGTAGGAGACCCTATTCCAACACCTTCCACTTTACTCGAAGAATTCTTCACGATACTAGAAGGTGTTTATCATCTTCTCTCAGATTCATGGTTGGTAGTATATTCTTCAAATGTTCGAGATGGTAAATCTGCACATGGCAAGTGTGTTGGACTTGCAAAGGGTTTTGATGAAAATTGAAAGACTAAGGGTTTGTAAACCCTAAAAGTCTAGAAGCATATGACTTGTATAGAAGTCTTGGTCCTAAGGGTTTGTGAAACTTTAGAGAGAGACCAAGAATGTTGATTAGTGGAGTTGTACTTTAAAATGTACTAATCTTGTTGTATAGCTCAAGGATGAAGAAACCTTAGCTCATAAAAACCATGCAAAGAAGGAAAGGAAAGCTACACACATTAGTAGTTTATGATGAGGATGGGAATGAGCATTTATAGCTTCATGAGATTGCAATTGGATTGTAGTGATTTCTACAAAAAGGCTAGGATCAAGAGGGAGCTGACAATTCCCTACAATCACCGGATTAAAAGATAAGTACTTCATATCTTTCTTCCTTGATTATTACTTTATCTTTAGTCAACCTCTTGCTTTGTAATTTTTGCTTAGTTACAATAATTTCTTCCATGGCCTCCTAGTGAGGTTTGTAGGAAGATCGTGAAGCCCGCCAAGGCTCTGCCAGTAGATGGAACCATTGATAATAACGAACCAAAGTTTTCGTAAGAAGATTCTCCCAGGATTGAGCATAAACTCAACCAAAGTGATTTGTGTTTAAGAGGGATAAATTGTATTGATGACCATAAGAGCTCCTAGTTCAGAGGGACTGGGAAGGCCAACAAGTTTGAGGGATGCCATGATGGAAGACATTGTGCTAATACTTAAAGGGAAGTCAGTGGTGACTTCCAAGTGGATCTACAAGATCAAGCATGCAACATAGAGAAGTACAAAGCGAGATTCGTAAGGGTTCTCTGATAAAGAGGGAGAGGACTATGAGGAGATATTTTCTCCAGTTGCCTGGTACACTTATGTTATTATTATTAATTCTATTACTTTTGTCATGGATTGAAGGCTACATCAAATGGATGTAAATATCACTTTCCTCAATAGAGTTATTGAGGAAGAAGGGTGCATAGAACTACTTTGGGACTTTCAGGTACATGAGAGGGAATATCATGTTTGCAGACCAAAGAAAGCCTTATACAGATCTCAAGCATGGTATTCTCGGATTGATCAATATCCGATGAGTCTTGGTTGATCCTATTATTATATGACTTGTTTCTTACGGGAGAATAAGGACTCACATGATAGAGGAAGCAGTAGTGGCAAGAGGATTTGCTTTCATGATAGAGGGAGAAGTCAAGCCCTACTTCAAGGTCAAGGGGAGCAGTCAAGCCCTACTTCAAGGTCAGAGGGAGTTGACCTCTAAGTTCTAGATGAAGGATATAAATTTGATGTATTACTTCCTTGGTTAAGGAATGTATACTATTGAGATCCTTCAGATTATGGGTTGTAAGATTGCTAGGCTAGATGCTCAAAGATGGGAGGTATTTAAGAGTAGTATGCCTTCCATGAGTGGACAATGCCAGAAAACATATATGCTTCAGTAACTAGAAAGAAATAGTGGCATATGGAGCATCCAGGTTTGCCACAACATGATATATTTCATAGGGTGTACCCAGTAAGGGTGATAGTA